>JAZDUA010001021.1:0-265407 GCA_038098605.1 Gryllus longicercus | reverse complement strand
CAGAGTGGGAGAGACAGAGGGAGAGGCAGAGGGAGAGGCAGAGGGGGAGGCAGAGGGGGAGGCAGAGGGAGAGGCAGAGGACGAAGAGCAAGAGAGCGAAGCAAAAAAGAGTGGAGCAAGGTGAGTCTGAGAAAAGCAAGACCTGGAGGAGAATGGCGGAAAGTGTCAGAAAAGGGTAAAGAGGGTCGGGGAAGAGTCGACAGAGGCGGAGAAAGGTGAACGAAACTGGGGAAATCAGGGAGGGAGGGAATTTTGGAATTGCAAAGACAGGTAGAAATGGGATTAATGGAGAAAGGAAGGCTCGGAATGTGAAAGAGAGACGGAGAACGAAACAGAGGCAGGGCGAGGGGAATGGGAAAGGAACGGTTCGCCAAGGGGAAGTAAAGAAAAGGAAGGGGAAGGGCAACGAGAGGTGGGGGGGGCAATAGAAACGCAGAAGGGATGGACAAGTTTGGGCGGGAAGCGATGGAACGTAAGGAGACGGAAAGAGAGGGGTTGAGACGGGACAGGGCGCGACGAGGCAGAGTAGGACGGGTGGTGGAGGGTCGGTCAGCCACGGAGGGCGGCAAGCGTAAATGCAAGGGGCACTCCAACTGGGGGAAAGGTACCAGAACGTAGTGAGAAAGAAGACAAATAAGAGGAGATGGAAAAAGAAGGTGCCAGTGGGCCGAGGCAGCTGCGAGGGAGCGCAGCGGGTCGCCGATAGTGTTCCGAGTACTGCTCTTGATCCGAGCCGTCCTAGTTCAGCCGATTACCGTGTCCCTTGACGCAGCGGAGATGACCTAAAGCTCATCTGGCGAAGAGTTTTCACATCTCATGTTTTTTTTCAATGATCTAATAACATGTCAGATACTACTTACATGTCGTAAATGTAATATCTTCCGATTGGAAAAAATGTAATCACGTGCATTTGAATGTATTAGCAACGAATGGCTTAACCTGGGGTCTAAAATTTGAGGCTTGTAAATTAGCTTTCTATTCTCTGTTGGCTTTTCTTCATTGTTTTGTCTATTTGCGCAGTGCGCAAGTTATGTTTCCGTTGTCATTATGATATTACTTATATACTTTAAAGTATCGTTTGTATTAGTTCACCTGCATTTTTCAAAACTATGGATAACTCTTTCAGATTTTCGCTATTAGCTTTGTTAGAAGCGTACGTGTATGTACAACAACGTATACTATAAATTTATAATCACCATCAGAAAAACCAACGAAATTTTAGTACATTTTCTGTAACTCAGGACCAATGCAAGGATATGTATCAAAACTGTTTGCCTCATCACTTCAATGGAAATCTTGTATGTGTTTGGTACTTCATCGACTCCCACTTGCATCCAAACCTCCCACAACGCTCGTATATTTTGGTGCTACGTGAGAATGATTGCCGCCACCTATTTAGCGTCAATTTATATACGAGTACAATTGAAGGGCTCAGTATAACAAGAGGCTATTCCACATCGACACAATTCTTAGATAATGAGGGTTTTACTTGAACTTCCCTGATATAACTGAATACATTTTTAAGCTTTTAATCACAGTACATTTGCATATACGTTCATACTGGATCGAAACTTATTACACTAAAAAAATAATATTTGAAGTTTTGAATAATGCTAATAACTCAATTTTGCAAAAAAAGTGATATCCCCTTGTCTTACTGAGACCTTCAATTTAATGTGACAGTTTAATGCGCGTAAACGGAAATATGGGAAAAGGGGAGGGCGAAGGTGAGGAAGGAAATATCGCACGCCATTTATGGTTCGTTGGTTAAGGCACTACTCTGGCGTTCGGCTGGTATTTATTCGAAAAAAAAACAGAGAAAACTACGAAACAAAAGAGCGGGGCATTAGACATCTCCAGACAGGTTGAATTCGACCCAACTATTTAACTGGTTTCAAAAATTTGCGTCGGTTGGGATTCAAACCCTATATTATCTCCGACAACAATGCTGCAGATGCATAGGTTTTTCCACTAGTGAGCGCTCGAAGTGCGGTGAATTCATTATCGTGTGCTTCCCCTTCAGTACTTACCAGAATCAAGCGCGCGCCGTAGGTATCGATTGGCTGTCCATTTGAGCTGTCAGTGCTGGAGTTGCAATTAAGGAAGCATCTAATTGAGAAATTTGGTGCGAAATCCAAGTGATTCGGTGATGGGATCTGATGTACTTTAGTATACTTATCCAGGTTAAAGCCCACTAGCTCGGAAATCCCTATGTAATTACGTCTGAGGATTGTCACAGAACAGTGGGCTTTACAGGGAGAGGTGTGACGAGGGACAGCCGCATCAATACCCCACCTGTGTGTACGGGGGGGGCCAACAACTTGAACTTCCTCTCCATGAAATCTGTCCTCTCCTCCAACTACAATTGAAGGTGGTATCGCCACTCGCTCGATATCGGTGACTGTTATTGTTCTTCAAGCTTGATTGCCTCTCAAGAACTCTTTGGATTTTAAGGGTAACACGCCGATATTCTTTCTAATTCTTCATTTTTCCAGTTGTCGCCACAAACAATATTACCCCGATGAAAGGTTTAAAACGTTAGACAGTAGACTTTAGATGTTAACAGACTTTACAAAATCATTGCTGTTAGAATAGGTGTTTGATAGCCCTAGTGCAAACGAAGACCACCTTGTGTTATCAGTTGCGTTATGCGGAGAGAAGCCAAGCTTGCAATGTTGGTAAGGGATGATTTTCCTATCGCTCTAGAGACAAGCACTACTCTGAAAGTAATTTAATAAGTAGCACAATACACTGACAGTATTTAGTAGGATTGGTAGAAAAGCTATGGGCTTCATTGTTGATTTTCAGGGAAGTTTCTGCTCCTGTTAGTTTTTCTCGTTACAATTACTACATCGCCGAGTCAAATCCGGTAGATGATCAGTTCATTTTCTCGTAGTCTCAAAATTATGTTTCTCATTATTATATACCATTCTCATAGGTATTGGAAATGGGCATTTCATCTAAAAGTTGAACAAAAAGTTAATGTTATTGCAGAAAACAGTCGCAACAGTCAGTTTCTTTCTTCTCTCATTCGCAGACAATAGAAGTGTCATGTTCAATAATATAAAACTGACTACATAGTTTCATGCAAAATTCTGGTTTTATTAAATTTTAAGAATAAGAAATTCCGAAGGATCAATAGTTCAAATTTTGAAAAACCCTCCGGTCGATTTCATGTCACGATTTCATGTCATAGAACTGACTATTATTTCATCCCCTCGCATCGACGCAGTCCCAAAAGAGAGAATAGAGAAAATAGAAATAAAATGAACAAATCCGTCCAAGTTAATTTTCATTTATATATTTGTTACATGGGAATAATTATGGTTCACGTAAAAATTGGTTTGCCAAAAATAAATTTCTCTATACCTAAAGCCTGTTTTCTACCAAGTTGCGGATAACTGTCGTGAAGATTCATATCCCGTAACGAAGTACTAAATTTTAGCCTGGATAAATTTTCGCTGAAACATGCCGGATTTCAATTTTCAGCGGGCGCGCTCTCTGTAATACTTCCACCCCACGAGCCCGTACAAAGGTTTTAAGGCCGCAAAACGTGGCTAGATCGACTCGTCGGATTCGGGCTCGCCGGCGCGCAGTACATCTTTCCCGGGCGCGGCCGGAGGGGCAAGGAGGGGTGGCGGGGAGAGGGAGGAGGGCGGGGGTGGGGGCGGGTACGCCTTTTACACGCCGCCCGTCGAAAGAGGCAGACGGCGGGGCGCGGCGCACGGGGGTGCGGGCTTGTAACAACGCGGCGGACTTCCGCACGCCCTGGGGGTTGTAAGCGAGTTTTGTACGCCGCCCACCCCGCCCATGTCCCGCTCACGCCACGCCCACCCCCGGCGGGCTCTGCGTTGCCACGGCTCCTCCTCGGCTACGGTCTCCGTCCGCACGTCTCTTGCTCTTGCCCTCCTTCTCAGGGACCTCCTGCACCCGCCACTACTGGTCCCTCACGCTTTTGCCCAGCTTACTCTTCTTCGTCCCCTTTGCTCCCTACGCCTCGTCCTCCTCCTTCTCCTCCGCCTGTGCCCCTTATTTGTCTTGATTTTCGTCTCACCCGCCGCCTCCGTTCTCCTCTTATCCTTTCGCAGTCTCCTTCCTCACTCTCTTCTTTTGTCCACTCCATGGCCCGTCGCTCTCTTCCAACCGTTTTCTTCTGCCTCCATCTCCATCTTCACGTTCACTTCGCTATTGATTTTCTCGTTATCCACCTTTTTCATAGAGCACTCATCACTCTTTTCTCTTCTTGTCCTACTTCGTCTGTCTACAACAGTCCTTCTCCTTTTTCCCCTCCACCCACACCCCTCTTGCTTATGCTTTTCTTCTTGCCTGCCGCACCCATCGACCTCCCATACTTCTACATTTACCCCCCCCCAACTCTTCCTTCCATGTCTCGACCCTCTCTTTGGCACCCCTCATCCTTCTCCGCTGTCACAGCTCCTTCGCTCCAAGAGTGTCACCCTCTCTGACCACTAAACCCATTCTACGCGTTTTCCTCGTCACGCTTTTACTTCCTTTCCTTCCCACAACCACTGCTCTTCCATCTCACACGAGTCTCTGCTTAACTTCTTTTACTGAATCTCTCTCAGCTACCTCCTTCACACATGCGTAGACCTGTCGTCTCACCTCCGTTTCCTTCACTTTCATTCCCCTAGCTATTTCTCATTTCGAGATCTTCTTGTTATCCTTCATTCCCTTTTCGTAACTTTTTCCTCCTGCCCGCTTCTGTCTCCCACACCATTAGTTGACACCTTATTCTTCACTTTCGCTTTCTACTCCGCCTTCGTTTTTACACCGATCCTTTTTGCACGTCCCTTTTGAGTTTGTTGCTCCGTTTCCATCTCCAGCCACTCTAATCCACTTGCGTTCTCCTCTTTCGTGTGTGTCCTCACGTAGTATTACGTAGCTCCGCTCTCCTTCCTCGTCCTTCACACCTGCCTTCATCCCAGGCTTCACCGTCGCTTCTTCCTCCTTTCCCGTCTCATTCTCTTGCGTTGTTGGTTCGTCTCTGTCTGCTCCGCTCTCCCTCTTCCCCGCTCTCTCCTTAACTCCCCCCTCCCCCGCGACGGTCGCTTGACTTTGAGGCGCCGGCGGTCGCGCCCCGAGAAGGGAAATTAACACGGCGCGGTCGGTTTCATTTGGAGAATTCTTGCACGAGGGCGCGCGGCCACTCACCCACCGCCTCGCACCCCGCAGCATACGCGCGCTCGCACACGTTCTGCCCCGCGCCGACCTGCTGGGACCCCTCCTTACTCGTTCTCGTGTCCCGCGCAGTACTCCCGTGTTACTCACTCCCGTCGCCGACCTGCCCCGGACCTGTCATTCCCCGCGCCCGTGGTTCCCCGCGCCCGAGGTTCCCCGCGCCCGAGGTTCCCCGCGCCCGTTGTTCCCCGCGCCCGTGGTTCCCCGCGCCCGTGGTTCCCCGCGCCCGTGGTTCCCCGCGCCCGTGGTTCCCCGCGCCCGTGGTTCCCCGCGCCCGTGGTTCCCCGCGCCCGTGGTTCCCCGCGCCCGTGGTTCCCCGCGCCCGTGGTCCCCCGCGCCCGTGGTCCCCCGTGCCCGTGGTCCCCCGCGCCCGTGGTTCCCCGCGTCCGTGGTTCCTCACTCCCGTCGTTCCCCCAACGCCCTTCATTCCCTCTGCCCCTCAAGTCCCGCACTAGTGATGCCCCTGCAACGCCCGCACTGTCCTGCCGCATGGCCATACTACCCCGCGCTCGTCGTGTCCCGCGTGCGTCCTGCCCCAACCCCTCGCTGTCCTGGGCTCTCGCGAGACTCTGTCGGACGTAGCGATTCCGCTTGTCGACCCTTGCCTCTCCCCCCTTCTCCCACCCACCACGTCGTCGACAGTGCTGCTTCCAATTTCGCCGTCCATCAGCCTCTTTCCTCGCGCTGTAGGTCTCGCGCTGTCCTCTTTTTTTTTGTCTGCTGTACTTTTCGGTGGGGCGGAGTGTTTTAAAATTGGCCGACGGCGGTAGTTGCGAAAGTCGTTCCCCCTCGTTTATTTTTAATATATATTCAAATGACCAGCGCTCCACGGCGCGTGCAGGACACCGCTTGCCGGCGGATCGGCCGAGTTCCGCTCCGCTGTGCTGGCGCGCGTTCTGCCGCCCATCCGTACGACGCGTCGGAGAAATTCGAAGGGCGCTGGCGGCAAATGAGACGCTGTGCGCGTACCGATTGGCGACTCTCGCTACGTTTAATCTAACGACTCTTTCGTAAGATTACACAACTATTAGTGTTGTTAACACTACTTTCGTCGGGATTCAAGTGAAGTACGGATGATGATGATGATGATGATGATGATGATGGTGATGGTGATGGTGATGCTGATGCTGATGCTGATGCTGATGCTGATGCTGATGCTGATGCTGATGGTGATGGTGATGGTGATGGTGATGGTGATGGTGATGGTGATGGTGATGGTGATGGTGATGGTGATGGTGATGGTGATGGTGATGCTGATGACGATGATGATGTCATGCTGAACTTCAGAACGTAGGCGAGGGAGAAGTTTTCCGTTTTATGCTGTTCTTTTCCTTGAGTAGATCTTAGTGCTGGGTTGCCATTTGCTAAATATCTCAACATAACGCTATTGCGGTTGATACTGTTGTCGTTGCATTTGACGACCGGGCTATCTTGGCCCGAACCAACACGGCTTTGTTGCTGTAAATTTCTTAATTGGAATCGTATGAGCCACACCTACAGGTGCCGTGATCAAGCTTCTTGCTCGACTGAATGGTCACTTTCTCCCAAAGTCATAGAGATAGTATCAACACATTAGTGTGCAAATGGTCTAATTGAGATGTTCTGTGTATGCGGTAGTGATTGAAGTTGAAGTCCTTGAGCTTGGGACCGGCAAAGGTGGCTCAGGGCATAAACTGATATCATTGCAGTGCCTCTGACTGGGAGGTCTCACGGTTCGGCCCCCGATGGTGGTAAGGTATTGAAGACGAGCTTGTCAGCTGGGTGAAATTCAGTCGCTGTGTGGAGGATAATTGTAGCGGACGGCTGCTCTGATCGGTAGGTGTCCGTGATTTCTTCCATGAAGACGGTGTCGCAGCAGTCCCCAAGCAAACGGGCCCCGCACCGCGTCCGCTTCCCTTTCTCTTCCTTCTTCTTTTTCTTCCATTACTATTTACTACTTGCACACACTCACATGCACTACACTACTAGGGAGACCAGCTTAGACCTTGTCTCGGCTAGGGCGGTGTCCCGCTGGCGGGAATACCTACTTGAGGAAAATACTCGGAAGCTGACGTAGTTTGGCGTCGGATCTTTCCAGCGTGCGTGGAAGCTCAACTCCACCTCCCACGATAAAAAATGCACTACACTTACGAGACTAATGATTTTCGCAGTGGACTCGCACAATCAGTCAATTGAGCTTGGCTCTTTGAAACGTCCTCGCCAAAATAATGCAGGTTCGTTCTGTTAGTGGGTATTTGGGCGGGCAGGATAAGCGATGAATTTGATAAGTGGTGGCGATAAATGCGACATGATCGATTGATCCATTCTCCAGTGTGATTGCGATAAATCTGACTTTTCACAAAAGTACGTAGTACAGTGGTGTGTTCATTTATCTTGAATCTGCAGTGAAAACAAAATTGAGGTATCAAATGTTTCTCTTTATAGATGAATTAATTACTGAATAACATCTACAGGATGGAACTATTTTTTAAAAATCGAGATGTTCGCGTTATTCATGTTCTACTGCACAAACTATGTAGTATTACTAAATTCATATCTTGTGATATTGATATAATAAATTATTGTCGGCTATGTTAATAAAATACAGACAGTTTTCTTTGACGTCTTTCATGCGTGAAGTTCACGACTTGCTAAAAATTAATTTGCGTGTTGGTAGTCACAATATATTTTAAGGTTGGAAGCCCAGAACCTACGCAATTGAGATGAAAATTCCAAAGTACATTACATTGGCTGAACGATATGTCCAGGAAAAAGTAATTAAGATCCTTTTGTACTGGAGCTTGTGTGGGCCGGTGTCGTTCGCAGGATAATTTTGAATGTTTCAACCGATAAATGATACAGAGTCGATTAATATATTGTTGACTTTGATTGCGAGTGATCTAATAAAGGTTTCAAAAATATACGTCATAGATTGGACGTAGATGTAAAAGTGAAGATAGTCAGATTTTAACAGTCCCTTATCGGCTTTTGTAAAAAGCTAACATATCCTGTTATAATGTTTGGCGTAAGTAAAAGTATAGGCAAAACGTTGGACACTGTCATATTCAAAAATATTCAAAAGTGCCCATGGAAGTTTCTACTTTTTCACCTTACTTCCTAAGAACACAAATATGTTGCAATCGTACGTTCGTGAAATTGACGAGTTTTCGGCAGAAAAACTGTCATTTCCGAGCCCTGATAACTAATAAATGTTCTTGTAGTCAGAATTCATACTTTGTGGGACCATGACTCCATATCGGGTCAGTCCGTCCGTCGGTGGACAACGCTTGCGCCTAAACCATTCACCCGATTTTCTCCAAAATTGATTCCCCCCCCCCCCCGTTGATTTAGTGAACTGGAGGCCTTGCGAGTTTCAAACGATTATTTTGATTTTAGAGGGTCATATAAAGTTTCAACGACATTTTCAAATTTTTTTAAAAAATGGCTACAAAGTTTTCGAATAAACTTCGACCTCCGATAGATTTTTATCGTCTTCCTACAATCACAATAGTGATTCTTTTATATATTTTATATATTATTGATATTTTTTCCTTTATGAAATCTGTTCTTTCAAGAGAGATTTTTAAATAGGGCCATATAAAATGTTTGGATAATATGATTTATTTTAGCGTAATAGTGAGTGAAATTTGGGTAATTTGAAGCGGTTATTTTTCATAAAAACGACTCCAAATTTATTTTTTAATTTTTCTCCCCGTATATATAAACGACGGTTACGTTTTTCACGGTCTCTGTATTTGCAAAAGTACAATATTTAAGATACAGATCTTTCCATAAATAAAATTTGTTTTAAAAAAATTCAATCCGATCATGTGCGTTTTTAACGAGTAGTTTTCGCCTAATTTCTAGTTGAATTAATTATATTATTTTCTGGGTTAATTTTTCTTTCTCAACAAATATATTCATTTATTTTGTAAACAATAAACTTAATATAATATAAGAAATTTATATATTTTTTGAGTGTTTCTATATTTCTGCAATGCAAAGTTCTGCCGAGAAAGCATTTTCTTACACCACCATTTGAGTGCTTATATCGGTTGAACCATTCGGAATATCCCGGTAGTTTATTAGACAACATATGCTTAAACTTGTCTTAGGAGTTTATTTGCGAAGTTTTGACGTTTCCTCCTCGGACATTCTATATATGGGATGTGTCTGTGCAAAATAATGACCGAAAGCTTGTTTATTACCGAATTTTCGAAATGCTTTATAGAAATTAATAAAGAAGAACCATGCGGTGCACGACATAGATTGTGATCCAGTATAAAATGTCTTAAATCTTGAGAATCAGAAACATTTGAGAGGCCCGTTATTGAATAATTCTCTAATAAACGTATTTAAAAGTAATACTGGGATATTTTCACTTGGATTAATGTACACACATCGAACTTTTCGATTCCTTGCGTTCTACTTTCGTGATATACTATATTGTTCCCTATTTTCACTTCGTTCCACAAACTTGCTTCAACTCTGTCGCAGTGGCGTGTTTGGCAGGCGTTAAAAGTTGATTCTCTTTAGGAAGGAAATGGGCATAATATTAGGACTAATAAATTTCACGTGGATAGTACTACGGTAGATGCACAACGCCGCTACAAAACGAACTTCTGTCCATTAATGCGTGAGTTCGTTCTGTAGACGTACTTTTTAATGTACCTCTGGTGACTTTAACAACTACTTTGATTCTCTAAGATAACTACATTTGCTCTTAAAAGTTGTAGAACGAGACTTCTGACCCTCTTGGAGCTTCTTAATCGCAGCCAAATTATTTGTCTTCTTAACTTGTGCTAAATGAAAATTAAAGATTGCATAATATTCGTAATTTTCGTTCTCTGTATACATAAATTTTCTCTAGTTATTCTATTCTCCCTATTATCGTCAAAACATGAAAAATGTATGTGGCGTGAGATGTGAAATATGCGCACGTTACCTTAAGCTCCAGAATATCGATCTCTCTTTTACTTTAGATACTTCGATTATAAATGAACATTCAACAAGCGTAGTTTGCAACATTTGGAAACAAGAAATATTCACTCCTGTGTACTCCCTTATGACGGCTGCTTGTAAAGTATTTTCGCTATGTATCAAATTTCTTCTCCAATTAAAACTTCTCAAAAGATGCTACAGCTTCGGGGCGTTTGTCTGCCGTTTGTTACTTTGCGTCAGTAAATATCGCGTCTGCTGAACGATATCTCGATGCGTAGTTGGGTGAGTTACGCGACTCGTAGTTGTGACAGGTACATGGCGATCCATCGCACTTGCGTCGTCGTGGTGCCCCGTTCCCCATCCTACTCCGCCCCGTGCCTCAATGATTCCCCCCATTGCACCCCGCCTCGGCACCCCCGCTTTGCCACATCCGCCTCGCCACGTCCCGCCTCGTCGGACGGACTGACCCGCCACGCCACACCTCGCTCCGCTACTCACCGCCACGCCCCGCTTCCACTCGTTATGCCTTGTCACACCAACTCTCGTGTATCTAAGGCTCTTTCCGCTCTGTTTCTAGTCCAGAGTATTACCTTTTATCTGAGGATTCAATTTGCTGTATGGATTAAATATTTTCCTTTGGATCAATAAATATGCATGGATAAATGTGTTTAATGGGTATCTATCACTGTTTAACAATCTGAAACTCAATTCCGCCTTTTCAGTTTTGTTTTAAACACAATCATTCACTCTCTCATAAATTATTAAGATTGATGGAAGGCATAGGTCACTGTTTTCTCCGAAAAGAGCACACAAATATAGCTCTCTTAGAAAAAAACTATGGCGACGGCAGGGTATGGAATGGAGTCCTTGAGTACAAATTGCGTGATCTGGGTATATAATGAATATTTAATCAAAATCATTACAATTTTCATCTCCAACAGAGAGTTCATAGATAAAATCAACAATGTAACGTCAAGAACATTCCAAAACAACGCATGCATTCCTCAAGGATTACCACTTATCCTGATTATTTAATATTTCCTGCTATGACATTCCACCGGAAGGGGACCCTAACGTAGCACTATACGCTGATAATGTAGCAGTTTACGCTACAAACTGTGATATATTAGTGACTAAAGACTATCGATCAGAAAGCGTAAATAATAAATGTCGAATGGACTCAGAATTGGAGAGTTAGAATCAATCCAGATAAGGGTAACTGCAAAATCTTTATTTTCCTCCGTCCCAAAAATCCTCCAGAAACCATAATCCAAGGAACAAAAATTCCATGGTCAACTTCCCCTATAAAATACATCGGGGGTATTCTTCGATAAATGACTCACCTGGAAACTCCATGTTAATGTAGTCATAGACAAAACAAATATTAAAATATAAAATTTAACACTTTCTATAAATTGTTGTACTCCTCTGAGAATCGAATGTAGACTATTAATCTTCAAATCAATTATATAAAGAACAATGACATACTCTTGTCCAATACAGGGAGGTGCTGGATCAAGCGCTATCAACTGACTTAGTTTTCTCCAAAATACGTATTTGAGAACAACTCTCAACCCTCCATGGTGCATCCCCAATCACCGAATCCATCAGGAATTAGACATACCAGAATTCAAGGGGAGAGGATTAAAAAAACTTCTGCAATTTATACAACGACGTACCAAATGCTCCCTGCACAGCAATATTCAACTGAGGAAGAAACAACAGCAGACCGCGAATTATGTAAAGATGCCTGGAAGATAAATTTAAACCATCATAACTTGACAGCCCCCTTGCACCTATTCACAAGAATACCATCCTCTAACACAGAACAGTAGTAAAAACCCATCAGTACAGTTAAGAAACCAACCGCGACAGAGAAATGGCGTAATTCGCCATGAATGGTTATATACCTCAAAACCCTCGAAAGACAGAAATGTCGAACGAGAAGTAATAAATGAAAACAAAAATGGGTATCTGATTGGGACTTTCATTGCGGCTTTTGCAAATAAGTTATCTACATTTATTCCCTCTGTTTATCGCTCTTTGATTTACGATATATTAATTATTATTTACTTGACGCATTAATGCCTGCAGTGAGATGTTAATTGAACCGATTACTGAATAGATTAAAATGAGTATGTCGATGTGATACATAGATGACTGCCTCATCGTTGCGCTCCATAGCCACATAGCTCACGTCATCTTCGTGATTACAACATGGGGATATGTGTACTCAGTGGTTTCAGAACGCTTAGTTTCCTGTGCTGCGACCTTCCGCCCTTCTGTCGTGAAAATTGCAATCCGACCCATGCTTCAGGAAGACCTGCGGCCTCTGAACAACACACGGCCGCGGCGGGCATCGTAAGCGTTAAACTACAGCGCTCGTAGTGGTGCGGGCCCACGAGTGACACCCCGGCCAGCCATCGCTCTTGTCTCTTGCGCGCGTCAACTCCGCTGTCTGCCACGCGCCCTGACGCTGTCCTCCCCCGACTGGCCCCGCCCCGCACCCCCGCATATCCCCGCCCCTCCCTCTCCTTGCACTCCTTCCCGCCCCTCCCAACCCCGCTCCACCCCGCTCCACCCCGCTCCACCCCGCCCCACCCCGCCCCACCCCGCTCCACCCCGCTCCACCCCGCCCCACCCCGCTCCACCCCGCTCCACCCCGCTCCACCCCGCTCCACCCCGCTCCACCCCGCTCCACCCCGCTCCACCACGCTCCACCCCGCCCCACCCCGCCCCACCCCGCCCCACCCCGCCCCACCCCGCTCCACCCCTCTCCACCCCGCTCCACCCCGCTCCACCCCGCTTTGCCCGTCTCCGCCACTCACCGCCATCCCCTGTTACTCCCCCGACCATTGAGATCCCTCCCGCCATTCCTCGCACCTCCCCGCCCCTTCCCGCCAATTAATGCCCTGACACACCACGCCCCGCCCTGTCGTTCGCCCCCCGCCCCCGGGGCGCCCGAGGCCTTCGGGGCGCCGGCTATACATCAACCAGCGCTCCGACGGAGGCGGCGGCAGGCAGCGCGGGCGGTGGCTCTGGCCATTTTTGCCGGCCACCCCCAATCGCGCGTAAACAGCTCATTTGTCATACTTAGCCGCCAGCCGTGTTACGCGGCGCCTAATGCGGCGGCATCGATTGTTCCTTGGGGGCCGGGCCGAAGGGCGGTGGCGGAGGCGACGATAGAGGGTGACAAGCGCTGGTAATGGTGGTGGTGGTGGTGGTGGTGGTGGCGGTGCCAAATGCTTTGGGGGGGATGGTGACGGCGGTAATGTTGCTGTTGCTGATCGTGGTGGTGGTGGTAGTGTTGCCGGTTTTGGTTGTAAATTGTTGTGATTTTGGGCCCGTCAACTGATAAGGTCATTTGTCCCGTGAGTGTAGTACATGGTTTTCCCTCCGGGGGGCTATGCTCTTCTCTCGCAGGATGGCGAGATCCTGCGCCGACCTACCGTCAGCTAGTGGGGTTTTCTCCTTTCACCTCTCCTATCACCCACATCTCCCACCTGCGGGGCACCGCCCCAACCGGGCTCTCTACCGGCCTCCCGGCGTACCGGTAGTGGTGGAGTGTCTGTGTTGGAGGTATTTTGTGGTTATAATGGTGGTATTGGTGGTGGCGGTGGCGGAACCGACGGCGACGGTGGCGAGAACAGTGGCGGCGGTCGTAGTGAGAGCGGCGGCAATAGCGGCGATGGCGCCGACGGAGTGGCAGCGGTGACGGCTGCAGCGGCTGTGGCGGCGACATGAATATATCGTGATGCAAATCCGGCGACGCGCCGGGCGTCCCGTGGGCGCCTCCGCCTCCGCCGCCGTGTCATCCGGGCGCGTGCGCGGGTGCGTGTGCGCCTGACCCATCGCTGCCGGCGGCGCGACGCGCGCGCGCGTGGCATAAGCGTCTTAATCCGGCGGCCCGTAACCACCGCCCCCCACCAACGCCGCCCACGCCGCCCCGCCGCCCCCTCCGCCCCGCCTCCCCCATCGCTCCGCCGCCCCCTCGCCGCCCCCGACGCCCCCGACGCCCCCACCGCCCCCGACGCCCCCGACGCCCCCGACGCCCCCGACGCTCCCGACGCCCCCGACGCCCCCGACGCCCCCGACGCCCCCGACGCCCCCGCCGCCCCCGACGCCCCCGACGCCCCCGAGGCCCCCGACGCTCCCGCCGTCCGCGCCGCCTAAGTCGCCCTCGCCGCCCCCGACGCCACCGCCTCGCCCGACGCCCCCGACGCCTCCAACCCCCCCGCCGCTCTCTCACGCCCCTCGCAGGTGGCAGGGTGGCCACCTGCCCTCCTTTTGGAGGACATCTTTTTTAACGTTGTTCTCCTGTCCGCGCTCCTTTTTTAAATTGACATAGCTTTCATTTTTAATGGCGCAAAATCTAATACATTGTTGGCTATCGGGGAATGAGCCGCATCTCGGTCAATTGTGCTGACGTTTCGGCCATCTTGCCGTGGCCTTCTTCAGAGCTATATCACCAGTATAGCAGAATCGCACGTTCCGGAGGAGGGCGACACACTGCCACCTCCCAGCCATAACAGTCTGTACACTCACGGGGCATGTAAAGAAAGTGGTTGATACGCGGGGAAACAAGACTCACATACTTGAACCGCCTCATTTAATTGGGCTACATGTGGCAGAAAGTATCATTTGTCTCCCGTCATGTAATGATACTCGCGACCACACACACACACGCACGGAAACACACACACACATTCTATTTACACTTTCCTAATGCCTGTCCTGTGTCTGCCCTTTCTTTTGACGGAGGATCTTAGTGTTAGACTGTCACACGTTTCATGTGGTCTGCGTCTGCCTCTGTACCTGCCCTCTCACCCGTAAAACTGTAGGACTGGAGACACCAGGGTGCTTCTCGTAGGGGCCTAAGGGTCAGAGCGGAGCGCATGTTGCGACAAATGGGCTACGCTTGTGCATGTTGGCAAGGTGCGCTCCGAATATGCAGGTCTGTGGGCCGCTTTGGTGATGCAGTGGGGGAGTCATGGTAAAGTGTCAAAGTGTCAGCTGACCTGGAGATTTAGCCAAGCACAGACGAAGCGAGAATGCATCGATGGCATCAGCCAGGATGCAAAGTTTCAGTCAGTAAGCAGAGGCCTTCTGTAGTACGCTCTTCTACTACCATCATTTGAGAATAATGTTTTTGGTGCGTACAGTTAGTGAATAAATGGAACGCGTGCGAAAGAGAGTTGGAGAAAACATGAATATTTAAATAATTAATAAAAACCGCAAAATATTTTCCCCCTGTAAATTATTATGCAATATAACTCGATCCTTTCATTTCTGAGCTTTGAGATTCTCTTTCAAATATGTTGAGTTTTACTTTTAGATACTATTATTTGCTATACTTTAATTTTTTTCTTTTTTTAATTTGCCTGCAGATATTGTTTAGTTACGAAACATGTTACGAAAGGACAGTATGTAGTATTTCCATTTGAATGAAATTTACAAAGGGCTAGTTTTACAAAGTTTTTTCTTTCCTTTTAAAATAAACTACGTTTTCCCTGAATGTTCAAATGTTTATTGGTGTGTTCATGGAGTAATTTACCTTTTGTGTGTTGTCTTATTTTTCTCACAAGTAATATTTGAAAAATCAGTATGTTTACGTCACAAAATTGCTTAACAAATGAATGATAGCGTGTTTAGGCTAATTATTTTATTTAATGCTAGGGGGTAACCCATCAAAAAAAGACATTGATGTGTCGTCGGCTGCAATCAGCAAACTATTTCGCGGCATTCCAGCGCGCTGTGCGTAGAGTCCTGAAAGCCCGTGATGTCCAGTACACACACGCGCCCTGAGGGGTAATCAGAGCGCATACGCTCAAGAATTGGCCGACGCAGTAGCGTAATCCAAACGCATAAATAGCAGCGCTGTTGGCTACCAACATTGAGACATACATTCTGCCGTCCGATCACGACAAATTTGTCCAATCAAACAAGGGAGGCAGCGACGGCACACAATCGTCCAGCATTATCTTGCAAGCTGATAGGAGAATTAGTGCGTGATCATACATACTTTGTTCGGCCGTGCGCGTATTTTACGAAAGGCTAACTATCAGATTTGCGCTTCGGTGTAGCGGGGCGGCGAGGGTATTGACTTGCTGAATGACAACACAATGGAGTGGGAATGTTTGCACGTGCTCGCGGGATTCTCAATAATTGCCTGCCCACAATTGTTTTACTCGTGGAATGAATTTTATTAGTTTCTGATTCTCTTGGTTTAAAATGCAGAATTTGTGCAAAACGGAAATGAAAAAGTTATGACGTAAGGTTGGAACATTAATATTTTCTACCACAATGATTCAATCTACTACAATGGTGCATGAAGAATTTACTCCCCTGTGTATATTTTTCTTTGAAGTGTAACCAAGTGTACAGAGTTTTCCAAAATTCCATATTTTGAGACATTTCACCGAGTTATTCCCTCCAAGTGGGGATATCCGCTGGGACATTTCCTACCGGCAAGTGCCAAACACATTAAAAGATATTAGGCGGGAAAAATCATAAATACATTACTATGCACGTGTACGCTTTTAAATTTTGGTACCTCCTGAAATAGCTCGTATTTGAACTAGTTTGGTTCTTGTTGTACCGTACAATTAATTTCGTGTTGCAAGTAGCCTTCGCTACTCAAAATAGAACTTCCATTTATTTTAATTATTTATTTCACGCCAAAAACCGTAAAAACTATATGACATTTTAGAATGAAAGAAGGGACATTAAACATTGTTTTAAGCAATGTAGATAATCTAAATTTGAAACCAAACGTAGGGGATTAAAATTAGGCATGCAAAATATAATAGGATTATACAAAATAATTTCTTGGATTCATGTAAACAGAAGATTACATCTGTGTTCTTTTTATCACAATATGATTATCAAATACTATGTCATGTACATTTTACCTCTCAGGAAGTCAAACAATTTGAGATTCCGTTGTTTGAAGGGTCAATTTCAAGCAGAAGAAATGCATAAAAGAAACGACTTGATACACATGTAACACTAATATCCAAAACAATATAATAAAATGTGACATTTTAAAAAGGTATACTAAAATCTGGATTGAGAAATCGAATGATTGAAAAATAATTAGCATTAGATAAGTTCCACTGCTTTTTCATTTTAAACATTTTAATATGATAAATAATTTAGCAATGTAATTTCCAAGTTTCTTAAGAGATAAAATCAGTTCTAAATATCCCAGATTCTAAAACTGTAATTTTCATTCAGTTCGCTTTGTTCCGAGCCTTTTGTGATAGTTTCTTTACGCGAGTGTTTACCGATTGCTTAGAAAAGGGAATACATTTTACCTTAACGTCACCTGCCTTCAACTTCCAGAGCACTGTGCCTCGCGTGGAAAGCTGGTCGGGGTGGGCGAGCGAAAGATTTTTACGCTCCGGCGAAATATATTGTACGTCAGGCGGGGAACAGCGGCCTCCATCAGGTCTCTTATTATTCAAGGAAGGCGAAACCTCGAAGGACACCCGGCAGAGGGTGTGTTGCGGACGCGCGTATGTGTGTGTGTGCGTGCGCGTGGTGTTTTTATGTGTGAGTGGGAGGAAGAGAGAGAGAGAGAGATGGGGGGATGCATCCCGAGCACGTCCGCGTTCCCTCGAGGACATCTGGTGGGGGCAGACGAGAGTGGGCGGACAGGGTACGGGAAGTCAGCCATCTCATGGACGACGTTTGTGGTGGTGGTGGTGGTGGTGGTGGTAGTAGTGGCGAAGCAGCGGTAAGGGTGGCGGTGACGGGTGACGGACGGGTGGTGGTAAGTAGCCGTGGGTGCGCTAGGGCCTGGGAGGAGAGGGCAGCTGCGGTGGAGGGGCTAGTGGAGGCGGAGACGACGTCGCCAGGCGACTGTATCGCACGCGCTCTTGTGTGTGGGATGTGCTGCAACAGATGAAAAAAAATCTGACTCGGAACGCGCCAGCAAGGTATGATTGATTGGTTGGTTGATTGATTAGTGATTCTTGGCGCCTCAACTGCTAAGGTAAATTGTCACGCGAGTGTAGTGCATGATTTATTATCGCGAGAGGTGACGGTGACTTTTCACCAATGGATGAAGAGATCCGGAGCTGCCCTACATCGGCTTGTGGCAATTTTTCCCTAACCAAGAATCTCCCACCAGCAGGGCACCGTTCCGGCCGGAATAAGCTCTAAGCTCCCGGCTGGTCTCCCACAAGAATGATAGTGTAGTACATGCGAGCGTAAATGTGTGTAAGTAAAGGGGGCGAAGATGAAGCAAGGAAGACGAAGAAAATACTGCACAGCAAGCTATGGGATGGGGGAGCGAACACTGCACAGCCCCATTGTTTATTTACCATTTGGAGATTCGTGGTCTAGAGACTAGACTGGGAGCCGGAAAAGAAAATTAAATATTATTCATAATGGTACAGCATGTGATTAAGTATTGGCTTATCTGTCAATTTTTTGATGTCTCTGACACAATACACTACTTAATACCAAATGCAAATGTAACCTTACACAAATATTGTACTTTGCCAGGGTCTTGGATTCGAATTCGATTATTATTTCCCTCGGCTTCTCTTAATGCATTGAGTAAAGTCGGAGTTAATCCCTTAACTTGTTTTCGAACAGTAAATATAGTAGCTATTGCGCTCTCAAATGGAAAGTAGGTTTTACTACTTTGGGCGTAAAGTGAAATTAAAAAAGAAATAGACGTGTCTATCGACTAAAGGGCGTTTCGCTGAAGCACAATCACCATTCACGACCAACACTGAGTTTTAAATGACTTTATTTCAAGTTCTTTTTAATGAATCTTCGGCGTGTCAACTCGAAATATTTATTGCATCCTTTCATCGGAAAGTCATCAAATGGTTTTGTATAATTTTGATTATTCTTGAAATAGGACAATAGCATCTTCAGCATCTAATCGTGTTTGTTCACTTTGGTAAGATTGGATCGGTAAAATGATCGAGTTTCGTAGAAGATTGTTCCGAAGAAAAAGTAGTTCAAGATCTACAGACAAGTTCATATATAGCTGCATGTTACGGAAGATATCTGTTTTCAATGCTATCCTAATGCAATACGCTGTGCACTATCACGTAGATCTATTGAACACCACGGTTTGCCAAATATTGCATTAGACGTCTGGGCATCGTTACGAGGTTAGAGACTGTGCTAGTGTGAAGGTGGAGCGAGGGCGAATGGGGGTCAAGGGCGAGTAGGATGACGAGGAGGGGCGAAGGGTGGGGAGGTAAGAGCAAAGGGGGGTCGAGGGTGAAGCGGAGATCAGGTCGAAGATGTAGACGTATATTACTAAACATTACATTCAAATTCTGATGGAGGCCATGCCTTCCTGTGCACGGATTTGCCTTCAAAATAATATTTTAGGCCTTTTCAGTGAATGACAAGCATTTTTATTTCATCTGGAAATTACACAGCTTGGCTACGTCCGACTTACATACATAACCGAGCTCCGTAATTTCTAGAAGAAATAAAAATGTCCATCATACTATTTAGACTTGAATTCTCAATTTATTTTTGAAAACAACTCCATCGGCAGGAAAGCTTGGCCCCCATCACTATTCCGATACACTGTTGGGCACGTAAAGGGGTCGAAGGCGAAAGCAATGGGGGCGTTGGAGAAGGGGAGGGCGGGGGCGTGTTTACTCAAGGGCGACGCGTCCGTCATCCCCACGGGCGGCGCGGCCGAGCTGTCGCAGCAGGTGACAGGCTGGGCGGAAACGCGTCCGCCAGCACCCTCCACGTCCCGCGACCTGCGCCCGCGCCCAGCGCCCGCGCCAGGGCCACCCACCCGCTCCGCCGTATTGCTTTCACACCCGCCCCGCCCCGCCCATCCCGGCCCTTTCCCGTCCAGTCCCCTCCCGTCCCGTTACGTCCTGTCCTGTCCCATTCCGTCCCGTCTCATCCCTCCCCGCTCCGGGGGATCTTGTCTTGCCCCGCGCCCACCTACCCCGCTCACTCCCGTCCCCCCTTCACATTCCGTCCCGTCTCGTCTCACCTTGTCCCGCACCGCGCCCACCCACCCATCTCATACCCGTTCCGTCCCGCTCGTCCCATCCCGAGTCGCCCCGCATCTCCTTTCCCAGTCTGGAGGTTTGAGCTTGTCGCGGCTGCACGGTGCCCGACTGCTGAGAGATACCAGGTTGAGTAAAAAACCGCGCAAGCCGACGCGTAGATCGGCGCCGGACTTGGCCATTCAGCGCGCAACTATCGCAGCCACCACCCGTAGTCAAACATACACTTACGGATGTTGGGCCCCTGGCCGCTAACGCGTCCGGAATCGCTTATTAATGAATGGACCGCATCGCCTCTCGCCGCGCCCGCGACGCTTCCCGCAGCTCTTAGCGGTGCCTCCGCCTTCCCCTCACCCCGCCACGTTCCTCGCCGTCTCATGTTTTCACTTTCCCTCATTTTACTCTCTCACAACGGAGTAGTGTAATGCTGCTGAAAAAAACTCTTCTTGCACTGCCCTAGTAACGAAAAAAAATGATTAATCCAGTTGCTAAATTTCGAAAGAAATCTCTAGCAGGCAGTGTAGCCAGAATGTATGTTTTGTGGGTTCTTGACATCGAAAAACCGAATGACGGCAAAACACCTGTCCGTCCGGTCGTCTGCCCGTCTATAAACAACGCTGGCGGCTAAACTGTTCAGCGGAGTTTCTCCACAATTGTTATTCCCCAATCGATTACGCTGAAGTCGCGTGCACTTGAACTTGAAATCGATATTTTAATTTTGGGGGCACTTTATATGAATCGCCAGGAACGTTTTCCGAATTTTCAAAAAAATGGCTTCATCGTTTTTGATTAAATTTTGTCGTTGGATAGTGTGAAGGACGTTTAGGAGAATGGTGCAGGTCTCATATTCGTAATATACTCTGATTTTTCGAAAATTGCGAACATTTTTTTCGGTGTTTTAATACAACTAAAATATTAAAGATATAAATTTTTCCCTTAATGAAATCTGTTCCTCAAAGATACATTTTGAAATAAGATCCTGTACTATTTTTCGAAAATCTGAGTACTTTTTGCGCAATTTTGTGTGAAATTGACTCCTTTTGACCTCCTTTTGACGTTTTTCTCTCATTTACCTCCATCACCTGTCGTCACTTTTTTCTAATCTTATTTTCAGTTTTAATTATTCATATTGCCGTTCCATTTTCTGGCACTTTCATATTTTACACAATTCTATCACGTTTCTCCCTTTCTTTTCTGTCATTCTCCTTTACCAATACTCAATATTTTCCTTCATACTTCTCTTTCTTTCAGTCTTGCCTCTGTCTCTATCTCTATGTCACTTCGCTCGTCCTCCCCCTTACCAGCTTCTCAGTACTTCTGCCTTTTTTCATCTGCTTTTCTCTTCATCTCTCTTGTCCATCTTATTTGTCTTTATTAATTACAAATATTTTCCAGTCACTTCGCCATTGGCATTTTTCTCTAGCAACTCTGTTTTACCCCACAGCGTTCGTGTCCGACACCCTTGTTAAATATTTGTTAATCATCATTTCTATACCCGCACTTGTGTAGTATACCCTATTGCATTCGCTACCCAGCATTTCATTACTTCTGTAATGGGCTCTTTGTTATCCTTTCATCTTGTTCTCCTTGTTGCTTCAGCTCTTCTCGCTGTCATCGCTGCCCCTTATAATCTTTCCAAAGACGCCACCACTTGTCAGCATTTCCGCCAATATCCCATATACGTGCCGCCAAAAATAACACTGCTTGGCCTGCGCTACACAATACACTGATAGCATGAAATCTGCAGTATGGTTATCTATAACACGAAACAAATCTGTTATTCGTCGCTGGCAACGCCGGTCCTTTTTATAATGAACGAACGAAGAGATGACAGAGCCATGCCCTCTTTTTTAATGGTTACTTTGCTTTTCATTACAATTTTTTTTACAATTATTTCGCAATGGATGTAGTGCACATCGGCGATAGAGGCTGGAAAGCTTACACTATTTTTTATTTGAGGTGTATATTATTGAAAGGATCTGTTACGTAATATGTTTTATTCCGCCATGGAAGGTCAGGTGTAGGGGACTTTGTACATTCTCCCTTTTCTTTGTGTATATTCCATATTTCCTTCCGTCTGTGGAGTTGAGCGTGCGAGTTAATACGCCATCATGAGGCTGCGTTGGCGACGGAGCGGTGGTCTCGCGCACGGCGCCCGGAAACTGCCTCGGCGACGATTAATTGGCGTCGTTCTCGTTGAGCGCGGCCTGGGCGCGAACGAGGGCAGTTCCGAAGCGCCCGTCACTTCCGGCGTTCTCTTCGCTGAGCAGTGAGCGCACGCGAGCGACCGGTAGCCGGTGGAGAGGCGCGTGTAGTTTACCTCTGCGTTTTATATTTTTTACTCGTCTGAAGTGAGTGGGTATTAAGTAGAGTTTAGGGGATAGTCATCTACTATAGCAACTCATCTCGTCGGTGTAGTGCATGTTATGACCTGGGGGGACGGCGCTCCTCTTCTATCTGGAATGTCAGAACCGGCGCTGACTTACACGTCAGGTTTCGGGTTTCCCCTTCGTCTTATCTCTCCCAGCGTCTTTTCTACCCCTTGCCTGCACACGCTCTAAGCTTTCAACATGTGGTGTGTGTTTGTGTGTGTGTGTAAGGTGAGAAAAAAGGACAATGATAAGGATGGAAGGATCGCGCGCGGTCTGTTCCAAGACGTGCAATTACTTCCAGTCATAAGCTTTTACCAGCGAACCAAATATTGTGGTTTTATAATGTTAATTGTTTCGGACATTTTTAAAAACACTCTCATTAGATATTTAGCTATTCATTTTTGACGTTTCGACGCTCATTGCTTTCACAATATTTTCATTCATAGATTTTTTTATTTACTGAGTACTAATATTTACACTATTCCTATGAAATGCAATTCGGTGGTTTTAGACTTTTAACAATATTTTTACAATTTTTACCCAGATACATTAAAAAAAGACCCCGATAAGTGTCGTAACAGTCATGTCGAGGGTCATACGGTGGCCAAACATGGCTCGGCTTACATCAGATTTTCTGTAGCAGTCCCGCTGGGAGATGTTTGACCATCCAATCTATAGACCGGATCTTACCTCTATCAGCGATTTCCATCCTTTCTTACGTTTCAATAAATTCCTGTTCGGTCAGCATTATGCTTATCACAGTGACGCAGAGAAGCAGGTGGACGTCAAGCTCTGGTGCGTATCCCACGCGGCGTACTTCTACGACACAGGGATACAAATGTTGATCCCTGTCCTGTTCTCGGCCTGACAGCCCGTTACGGGCCTTGACCGACCAAAGGTGACCCGGCCCCTCAGCCATGGGATAAGGAGTTCGTGTGAATAGTACGGAGACATCCCTCCACCGTATATACTGGCCTTCATAACCTTCAGGCCCAGTCACAATGCAAACGTAAACATAAGCGCATATGTACAAACATTAACATACGTGATAGACTGAAGTATTCACAATGTTTAACATAAACGTAATCAAAATAAGAGTTTCTATTGGCTGTGAGACATTCTGGTTTACTATTGGTTGAATCGATTTCAAGATATCGACTGTGTCCGTGGCCCATATGGCATTAGTTCTTCTATCGACTTCGCTCTAATTTCGATTCTCGATTTTGAGTTACCGTTCTGTAATTGGTTCATTTCTTATGTCTTACTTAAGCATAAGCACCGAAGCGTGCAGCTTGCTTTTAAGTTTACCCACCCACCCCGCTATCACCCGGTCTCACATGTTACGCTTAGGCGAACGCATTGTGAATGAGTCTGCTTATGGACGTAGTCCTAACGTTTATGTTTCCGCCACACGTATGTTTATGTTCGTATTCTGAATGTTTCTTTAGGGTGGGCTTTCTCATCGTTACACAGCAATAGATACTGGGACATTTGTAAGGAAAACGCACACTTATAATTTTCGTCTGCCGGGAATCTAACCCGGTGTGGCGTCGTGGAAAGCGAGCACCCTAACCCACGAGCCACCCGAGAGGGAAAATGTTGATCCCACCGCATGATAAATATCTGAATTCTAGCGGCGATTTTGTGTAAAGATAGTGCAACATGTGATGTATCTGCTTCAATAATTTTTTTCCAGGAAATTGGGTTTTATCTTTGTTGACGATCAAGTGAAACAGTTTCTGGATGCGCCTCCTATTTTCTTGGACGTCTGGAAATCAATTGATTTAATCTCAGTTTTTCTGCAGCTTCATTTCCTCAAACATGATTTTCAACGATACAGAGACGCCAATTCCGGCGTCCTTTTGCAATCTTTTTACAACTATCAGACCTGTTATAACATCTTATCGATGGTGAAACCCTGGAATAATTGAAAACTGGGGAGTGGATGACTCAAGAGGAAAGTTGCCAAAGAAAAAACTGTGTCTAATTTTTGGAGGTAGAAGAATCTAAATGATTGTCAAGAGATATTTGGAAATTTAAAAATATCTGTTAATATTTTATGTTAATATTTTATTCTTAGATTTAATTTTCGTTACTTGATCTGAATCAACCAACTTGCTCTGAAAATGACTATGAAGACCATGTTAATAGACCGTTGGGATGATGTTCTACAAACCATATTCAATAAACATTCTTTCAAATATTTATGAGAACGTTTGTAAAAGCGTTACATTTTCAACGACTTATAGAGATTATTAGCAAATGAGATGTTTGGAGGAATATTGAGATTATTAGTTCCGAGAAAGGTATCGAAACGTCTTTTGTCGGCAAAAGTAAGTTTTGTGGTGAAGAGAAAAATGTGGCTTATCAATCTACCTGTATTTCCGCGCCGCGTGAGCAGTTTTGGAAGATATTTGATACCTTGTCACGTTCTTCTTTTTGTATAAATCTGCAGTTTCCTTTACAAACTAAAATGTGAGTTCCTACTTTACCTCTCACGGTCGTCAATTATTCTGGACCCTGCGTTGAAAAAAGAAAAAGAAAAAAAGAAAGGACTTCCTTTAAAAATCCTGTTTCTGGCCATCACTGTCGTGGCCGGTGTTTCTGCAGCCTTTTCCAAGGGCTGTCACCCTCGGCCGTCGCCGGTCCTCCCCACCCCGTCCCTCCGTCCTCCCCTCCGCTATCCCCCCCCCCGCCGCAGCAAAGGACACTTTGCGGAGAGTTTTGTAGGCCATCTGCTGCAACTTCCACCACTTGTCGAGCCGCCACACCGATGCTCTGCCACTGACGGTGGCTATCTGGGTGACTAGTTTCACTCCACTCACTGCAGCTGTTCCTGTTTTAAACGTTCTTCCTGTTTGTTTATTGAAATCCAGCCTACACTCGCTAAGAGAGATTTTATCAATGCCTGAATGGATTTGCCTGTATATTGCATATGTATGGTAAGGGTGAGAAGCTATGTTAAGGCATATCTCTTTGATAATTTGAGAAATTGTTGACACAATTTTTGGGGTACATATACACTTTACATGAACAATTACTTCTTTCATTGACTGAATGTGTTTTGAAACTATGAGATTGTATGTCATCACTGTTGATGACTCATTTTCGAAGAATACTTTGGTTCAAACAAAAAATGAGATTCTTAATGTCTTTACTTGCGTCTAATTAACTTACATTATTTACATTTAACGTTTTGAACAAGAATAAATCAGGAAAGTAACAAAGAACAGGAAATAAGTGATTGGTTTGCCAACTATACGTCTACGATGTGTATTTTTCTGAAAAGCCTAGAGATATGGACTTGCAAAGTAAAATATTTTGTCAGGAATGATTACCTGCGGCAACCGAATAGCTAATGAAAGTTTGTATATTTAATGCAGTTTGAATTCAGCAAACACGAAAATTACTGAAAAACTGATTCTTGCGTTATAAATGAGGTTTATTTTTATTCAACCCTTAATGAAGATTCAGGTTTGGGTCATTATTGAAGTAGGGCGAATAAGAAATGTGAGTTTGGTTCGTTCTTCAATCAGAATCTTTTCCCTTTTGTCATGTACAAGTGTCTATAAATATATTTAATGATGCGCTATATGACAGATCCCTCGTTTTTCGGAAAGTGACAGCCGACGGCCTGTGTTATTGAGACACGAAGGTCAAATCTCGATATGTTGTCAACTGGAAAGATCATTTCACAGATCATCTTTATTGAAGTTTTGAGTTCGTAAGGCTTTACGGCCATACCCGAGTTGCATTGGTAATGATAATGATATGACTCGATTGATATTTCCGGGCACGTTAACTGCTGTAGTGATTAGCCCCGTAGGTGTAGCGAACGTTTCTCCCTCACTGGATGGTGAATTCCGACACCGACCTACTTGTTGGCTTGCACGGCATTTCCCTCCACCATGTATCTCCTCGATCTGGGCACCGCTCCAGCCGGGACAAGTTCTCTTCTTCCGGCCGGTCTCCCAACGTGTGTGGTAGTGTTGTGCACGTAAATGTGTGAAAAGGAAGGATAAGGAGGGTAAAGAAAAGGAAAGATCACACTCAGTCCGTTGTCCGTTTATTGGGTACTGCTTCGGCATTGATCGAACAATCCATAGAAAACTACCAATCAAAGCTGCCGGTCGCTAGAATTCTCTTTCGGCGGCTGAATTCTATTTAGCTCTCTAGCTATTATCGGAATTCCGCCACCGTCGGGACTCGAACCCTAGGACCTCGAGGTCAGAGTCGCTGTAGCATCAGCGGCAATGCTAGCTCAGAGCTAAATGCAGCTGGTGATGTGGTTTGAATGATGATAGCGGTATGGTAAATTGAGAGGCAGGGGAAGCGGCACAACCCCAGGAAACCTGCCGCGACCGCGTTGTCCAACACAAATTCCACTTCCATTATCGGGTTTTGAACCCCTGTTCCCGGATGTGGAGGGTGCGCAGTCTGACTGCATCACCACGAAGAGTGAATGTTTAAAAGTAAAGAAGACTGTACACTCTCCGGAATATGGCAGGAGTGTCGAAAATTTAACTGAAAAACACTTTGTATGTCTCAGATACCAAAAAAGTGTTATCTCCTATACTGGCGTATTACTTTTCGTAAACTTAGTAGAATACAATTACACCTTTTGGTGGTTCTTGATTCCGAAAATGTTTGTATTTTTTTTCAATATGTCTATATGGGAACAACACTAGCAGCTAAAGCACACACACGGTTTTCACCGAAATGGATCTTCCTCCAGAAGTCTGCATGATCCCGTGACCCCAAGCATTTGCAGATCATATTTTAATTTTTTCAGGGTACTTTACGAGAAGCCTCTCGAAAATGTCTCAGAAACAAAAAGTATTGCTAGAATAGAACAATGATCACTTAATAATGACTCTACCCCACTTTCATTAACTCATCAATTCATCGAATTTCTAAAATTGCAAATGTTTAACTTTGATTTGGGTGTGTGGTCTTGGGAACTCTTAATCATCACTGGTGGTGTAACGATTAAGACAAGTGATCGCGAAGCCTAAATTCTCGTGTTCGAATGCTAGCCTTGGCAATTATTGTTGCAGATTGGCAACACGTTTTTTCAAGGAGGGGGTTTAACTATAATTATCGTTTCAAACAAATTCCAGGAAGAATGTTCTGTTGACGAACCAGTAGGTTTTCCCTCTAGTCACGAATTTGAATTAGTCTTCATTTTTTCATCATTTCTTTCCTCAGATAGACGCTTAAAGAATAACACAAGTCGTATATTCGTTGAACTCGCTGAATTTTCAAAAATTACAAAATTACAAGTATGCGAAACTGTATGTGATATAGTAGCATCAACTATAGTTTTGAGATTGGTCACTATTTTTGTGCACCAACAATATGTGATTATATTGTGACGATTTTCTGTCATTCACTTCTGACATTTGATTGGCTGTGATGCGGTAATCTTATCGGGAGATTTTGCACCAAATAGGAAGTCAAAAGAAGCTGCCGTGCTTCCCTGACGCTCCCGAGCTTCAACACCGCAAACGAACCCAAAGAAGCTCAAGATTAGTTCGAAATAAAGTCGTAAAGAAGCGCTCCAGCTGATTAATGTGAAAAGTCGCCCTAATTAAATCGGAGCCCGGTTGATCACTTGCCTGAATGAGACGCGGCGTCCGACGCGTGGAAGGCGAGTGAGCGGGGAGGCGGTGTATGAGCGCCGTGGCGGGGTGGGGCGGGGGCGTGCGAGGCGCGAACCCTTTTCATTGGCTGCGGGCGAGCGCGAGGGCTGCAAAGGGCTAGAGCGGTGGCGTGCACCTGCGCCCGCACGTGGTGTCTCCTCCGCCCCCTCCCGCTTTGCTCCCCGCCCTAGCCTCCTCCCCGCGCCCTGGCCACAAAGGCCACGCGCCTCGTCCCTCGCGGGCCCCAACGCCCGCCTGCCCGCCCGCCCGCGTCCTTCCCCATGCACGGCGCCGGGCGGCCGACCGTCCGGCCTCGCGCCTCGCCGCGCCCATCACGCCCGCACGCTCCCACGCTGCTGCGATCCCACACTGGCAGGCTGCTAGCCCCGCTACGCCCCCACCTGCCTCGTCCCACGTCCTGTGGTGCCTCGCGAAGCCCACGACCAGCTGCGATTGCTCTGCGCCTGCATCGTCGCATCTGCAGCATCGTTAGCCCGAAAGCTCGAGGGTTCGAGTCCCGCCTTTAGGTTGCAAAAAAATTATTTGATCAATCAAAAAATGCCATCCACGTGATCACTGCAATCCTGTCTTCATTGAGCTTGAAATCTTACCATTGTCGTGCCTATTGATTTACGAATCTGTAATGTTTGTCAAAATTGGCTTACGTAATGCAGGGAACACATTTTCTTGCAACACTGATATTTAAAATTACAACACACATACTAGTAATCACATTCAAATATCAGTATCAAGTGCTCATTACACGAAATTCACATACAATACCGTACATGTATATTACTTTACAACGCATTGTCAGATGATATTAAACAATTGAAGTTGGCACAAATTTAAGTTAAAAGTAAAATCTATTCTGCTGCCTAACTGTTTTTATACAATTAGAGTCTACACGCTTTAGTTTTAAACGTACCTTTTACACAATTGTGGTTTGTACATCAATAATACAAATAAATATGCAATTAGTATTCAGTTTTTATTTTAGCAATGGTTTCAATGATATTGTTGGCGTCATCTTCAGGCTATGAAAAGAATATTTACAATTGACAATGGGTAAATATCAGAATAAATTCATAGAAATATAGTACAAACGTTCGCTATAAATCTAGACAAGAAATACATTTTCCTTAAAACTAATATTTACACAATATAAGTATATGGAGAATACCTTTCAAAACTAACGATTATATCATACTAATCAATCAATAATGCTTATTCAATCATTAATTTTTGCCAAGGCACCTTGGTACGGTAGCTAGCCATATTATGTTTATATAAGATAGCGACCATGTGTAATAGAATTCCAAAGTGTTCTGTATTACAGGCATGGGGCGTGCAAAGAGCCAGAAGGGGGTGGGGGGTAGGTGATACGATTCTAAGACTATTGAAGAGTGGCATCCTACCGGTGGAAGCCACACAGAGTAAAGTAATTAAGTATTCATTGACGGGAGATGTAGCACGAAGGCATCCCTTCACCGTATATACTGATATTCTTACATCTTAAGGAAGGCTTTATCATCGTCACATAGCAATAGACACTGGGACATTTGTAAGGAAAGCGCGGAGTTATTATTTTGCCTCGGCAGGGAATCGAAATCTGGGATGCGTTACTTGAATAGAAATTGTACATATATATAAATTCTAATTTATGAATATTTTTGTCCCTTCATTAATATTTTATAACCCATAATTCATGCTATAATTCATTTATCTCATTCCCAAAATGTACATTTATAAATGGCACCGAGATTTACGTAGGTAACTCCAATCCACCACATGCGCAATGTAACACCATGTTACATCGTATCTACATGTGATATGCACCTACTATATGATTAAATGAATTGCTTTATATTGTATTGCGCATTCTTGCAATTTATATTATATGCACATTTTTTAAAGTACGTTTTCAGTAACAAATATGTTATTGATGTTTCTCTGAAAACAAGCGATTATTATACGTTTTAGTTCAGCTCATTCATGGATTTGAAAAATATTTCAGACCTGAATATTTACGAAATTTTTCACGCACCACTAAAAAAATCTGTTTATCTCTTTGAAAACGATTATCTTTCGATTTTGTGAGAAAGACACAAATAAAAATAGAAATTTTAGTAATAATGCCATTCATAAAATAATAATTTAACTCTTTCGCTCATGGCCTTTTCCTACTTGCGACGCAACCAAACGGTTTTCGCCAACATGAACGATCGTGCTCCTCTACCTGTGCGTCCGCCGTGTTGGCGGCTGTACTCACACATCTCGCCACACGGGGCGCCAGTATTTACACAGTCGCCGCGTAGCACCGACCCCGCCAAGCGCGCTATCCTCGCCTCCTCCTCCTATCCCCGCTCCGCCCAGGTCGTCCCCGCTCCACCCCACTCCGTCTCGCCTCGGCTACTTCCGTCCCCACTCAGCTGAGCCCCGCCCGCCCCCTATTCAACCGGTCCGGCCTCGTCCCATCCCACCTCGTCCCATCCCACCTCGTCCTTTCCCACCTCGTCCCTTCCCACCTCGTCCCATCCCACCTCGTCCCATCCCACCTCGTCCCTTCCCACCTCGTCCCATCCCACCTCGTCCTTTCCCACCTCGTCCCTTCCCACCTCGTCCTTTCCCACCTCGTCCCATCCCACCACGTCCCATCCCACCTCGTCCCATCCCACTTCGTCCTTTCCCACCTCGTCCTTTCCCACCTCGTCCCATCCCACCTCGTCCCATCCCACCTCGTCCTTTCCCACCTCGTCCCTTCCCACCTCGTCACATCCCACCTCGTCCCATCCCACCTCGTCCCATCCCATCTCGTCCCATCCCATCTCGTCCCATCCCATCTCGTCCCATCCCACCTCGTCCCATCCCACCTCGTCCCATCCCACCTCGTCCCTTCCCAACACGTCCCTCATCACCGCGCCTCTTCCCTCCTCATCCTGTTCCGTTCCGCCTCGTCCCGTCCCGTCCACTCTCTCCTCGTCGCATTCCGCCAGGACACGTCCCGCGTCTTCCAGCCCCTTCTCGCCTCACCCCGTCCGGCCTCGACGGGCCACGTCCCATCCCGCTGCGCCGTCCTCCTTCCCCTTCCCAATGCCCCATCCGCCCCGCCCTTCGCTGCGGCCCTCCGCCCCTTTGCGCTGTCCCGCTGCGCGCCCACTCGCCGGGATTTGGTGGCCGGCAGGCCCGTGGCGGGGCGCGCGAGCTGGGGACAGCGAAGGCTTTTTATGTCGGCCGTACGCGCCACCACTTCGGCGGCGGGGGCGGGGGCGGAGGCAGGGCGGAGAGACGGGTGTGGCGGCACGGGCGGCGGACGCACGCCATTCCCGAAACGTGGACTCACTGCCCCTAATCCTCTTAACAGCCGCGTCCGTCTCCGGCGCCGCCTCGGCAGTGAATATCACTTACGGGGCGCCGGCCGCCCGGCCCGCATCGCCACCTCGCCGCCTCGTCGCCTCCCGCTGCAAGCCACCTCCGGCCCGGGCTGCCTTGCCGCCGCCACCGCGCCGTCGCCTCCACTCGCCAATTATTCTCGTCCCTGCTGCCCTCCCTATTGCCTTCATGTCCCTGCCTCACTTCTTTGCCTCTCCTCGTATCCATTATTTCTTATTTCTTATCGTTTCCTATGCCTCTCCCTCTCTCCTCTCTCTCTCTCTCTCTCTCTCTCTCTCTCTCTCTCTCTCTCTATATATATATATATATATATATATATATATATATATATATATATCCTACGTCTCCCCCATCTATGCCTCTCTGTATTCTATGTCTCTGCCCTTCTCTTATGTCTCTCTATATCTCTCCCCCCTGCCCTCTGCTTCTCATCCTTTGTTGCTTCTTTTCTTCCTTTACCACTCCTTTACTCCCTCGTGTATTCGTGTCATCACTTACTATCTTTGACCCGTTTCTATTATTAGCTTCAGTTGTCTTTCATACTACTGCCCTTTACTCACCTTTCTCATAGCTATCTCATCAACCACCCTTGCACCATCCTTCTTTTTTTTTCTTCCGCAAATAGCCCGACTTTGAACACGCGTGCATGCATCCTGCATTTACAGGTTGAGTAACAGGTTTGTTAGCCCTGGTGGTATGGAAATTGAAACGATGATAGTGAGGGGCGCAAGAACGAGTCACACGTACAAACATACACTTAATAATAATAATAATAATAATAATAATAATAATAATAATAATAATAATAATAATAATAATAATAATAATAATAATAATAATAATATTGTTCTTGTTCACTTTGTTGTATTATGCAAGTCTGCGACGCCTCCCATGACGTTTTTCTCTCCCTCTCTTTAAACCTGTCAGCGGCGTGTTCATAATCACGCCCTCATAGAAATGTACTTGAATGCATCGTATATATGTTTGATGACCGTTTTGTCGCCTTACGATATAAACGCATTGTTTGGCATGAAAGATCTGACGTAGATGTTTTAGTCAATGCAATCCACGCACTTAGAGATTCGTTTTGTCGTTGCAAGGAAATGGTTCGAGATGTTTATACCTAGCTATAGTGAATGAAACACGTGTTGAATACGCCCCGAATGCTATAGTGGATAATGTACTATTCGATTTAGTGGCGATCATCACCAGACCTAACAGCCATTGGGAAGAACAACAAAGTTTTGAAGCAAACGAAATGCACTATATGATTTTCGACACGACGGATAGCTATCTGATATGTTTGATAGTTAACCTGCTAATATTATCCTTCGAGTTAAAATATGTGTCAAATTCTTTATATGATTCAGTATTTTGTCCCATGTGAAAGTAAATTATAATATATCGCGATATAAACTAAGTTCACGCAAGGACCCAAGGATCGCTCACTTTAAGTGCGGAGAGAATATACGAGAAATAAATGTCCCAGGTTCAAGTAGTGTGTCATTTACCATTAATGTTGTCTCCTTTTCTCTTACAGCACACCAGCTAACCCGTTCTCATTCTTATCTCACCTCATCCTTCGCGGTCTCTACCACAGCCTCTCCATTGTGTGGCTTCCTTACGCCTTCTCACAACCTCTTCCAACCCTCATGATCGTCTTTACCTCGCCCCTCTCTCTTGCTCGCTCACTACTCCCTCCGCCTCGTAACAGCCACCCTCCATCACAGAGGAGCTCGAGGGAGGTCAGGTATTCTGTTTCCCGGGGCCCCATCGCCCCTTCTGGTGCTACCACCCTCCCCCGTCCCCCGCCCACCACAACGCCATCATCGCTGCTCTTTTCGTCGTCGTCGTCGTCGTCACCCTCGACCCGGTTTCAACTGCCTCTTCCGTACGCTGGGCGTCCCTCACTGCCCTTTCCCCACTCCCGCCTTCTCCGCCTCGTGTCCACGCCTCTGCCACTAGAATCATCTCTATCGCCGACCCCCCGCCGCATCCCTGTCGGCTACTCCATCGCGGTTCTGTCTCTCCCCGTCATCTCCCCACCGCCGCCGCCATCTTTCCCACCCTGCCGCCGCTCTTGCTCTCGCTCTTGCTCCCGTTCTTGCTCCAGCTCTTGCTCCAGCTCTTGCTCCAGCTCTTGCTCCGTCTCTTGTTCCAGCTCTTGTTCCAGATCTCGTTCCCACCCACACTCCCATCCTCGCTCACACCTTTGGTCCCAGCCTTGCTCCCAGCCTTGCTCCCAGCCTTGCTCCCAGCCTTGCTCCCAGCCTTGCTCCCAACCATGCCCCCGCCTGTCCTCGCCCCATCCCAGCTCTCTCTCTCTTTGCGCGGCCCATGGTCTCTCGCCGCCACCGTTCCCACCCCACCACTTACCCGGGTCGTCCAGCTTCAGCACCTCCCCAGCCACCACCCACCGTGGTCCCCGGCCCCTTGCCCGGGCCCCGTTTGCTCCCTCCGCCCCCGTCACACTCACCTGCGCCGCCGCCGCCGCCGCCGCCGCCGCCGCCCCCGCCGCCGCGCAACGGACGCGGCCCGGGGCCGTGAAACCCCGCAATCAAAGTCCGGCGAAAATCCCGCTTTACGATCGCGAAAGCCCCCCTGGAAGTGCGGCGGTGTCCCGCTCTTTTTATGAAACTGCGAATTCAATACAACGCTGACAGTCGGAAACGTCGCAGCTGGCGCGCGGCGAGGACGAGGAGGAGGAGGAAAAGGAGGAGGAGGAGGAGGAGGACGAGGAGGAGGAGGAGGAGGCGAAAGCAACGCGGAATGGGCGGGCAGAGGACGGCGGTGGTGGTGGTGCCACTGCTCGCCTCGCCGCGTCGAATGTTAGGGCAGCAGGCGGGCGACTTTTTCATTGGCGCCGCCTGTTAAAAACCCCGGAAACGGACGACGTCGCAGGGCCCGACCTGGAATAAAGCCGGGCTGTCCTTTTGTTCGAACGCAGCCTCCGCCGTTGCGCCGACTCGTGCCGGGCGTGTCTGCTTCCCACTCTCCGCGCCGCGCGTGTCTAAAACCTGCGCCAGATTTGCGCATAGGGAACAAACACTGTAGACGCTGCTCAAACGGCCCCCTCGATTCAGCGATCCCCTGCATTTACGGCCAGTTTTTCCGTTGAAAATATTATTATTTTTTTCTGTAAAGCGACTGTAAATGTTTCCTCCTTGAAAACCAACACTTATCTCTGTGGTTAAAGGCCACGCATATTACGTAAATTGATTTGTATGAGACGATCGAGATCTTCTAGATTTTGAAATCGTGAGTCGTACCATTATAAAAGAAAGTGGAAGAGTAAAACAGACATCTTTCAGTATCTTCCTGCGTCTACGCGCATTATCGGATTACATAAGCAATATCTACCTCCTTATCCCACAAGGGATGCTAATTATTGTTTCAAGAAACAATAAACGGTGTTCATGAATGCTTTGAAGTTTATTTAGAGCATATTGCAGCTTCAAGTCTAATTGAGAATGGATACTATAAATGGGAAGAAATAAACAGTTGCGTGGTGAAGACGCAGACAGAGAAGAAGGCAGAGAAGAAGGCAGAAAAGAAGGCAGAGGAGAAGGCAGAGAAGACAAAGAAGAAGAAGACGAAGAAGTGCATGTAAAGAAGAAGTGCATGATTTTTTTCAGTTAGAGCGCAAAAATTACCGAACTTGCACTTCTCATATTTCGCCACAATTACGGGACCACCTGGCACAAAATAGTTGAATAATATAGATTTTTTAACTAACAATGAACGCTTGTGACAAGTTTCACTGTTTCACTATCTGGTTATTGGTGATGGGAATCTTGGAAGAGTTTACAGTGACCACAAGAAGTGATTCATCCTCGTACTATGTAGATTCCATAAGTATTATAAGTTGCAGCCGCATTATAGTTTTCGTTTTGTCTGTTAAACGCACTACCGCAGAATTTCCAACGCATTTTTACGGCAAAATTATTGCAAGCAGATAACGCTTTGCTTCCCATTACAGAGTTAGCGAAGATGCTGCGAACTTCGACCTAGGCAATTTTGCACAGAAAACAAACTTGAGTCTGTGTAAAGTTTAATTTAGAACGCATTCTTTTGACATAAACCAATAAGATAATGGGAGGAAAAACATACACGAGTTTTATTGATTGACTGTTAGTGATTTCCTGACTCGTCAACTGTTATTAGTACCGTAAGCGCAGTGCATGTTTTTGATCGGGATGTGCCTGTGGTCTTTCCCTATATGGTGAGATTCGGAGCCGACGCCACCGCTTATCGTAATCTAGCGGAGGTTTCCCCCATCAGTTATCTCCCACCAGCGGGGCACTGCTCCAGCAGCAAGCCCCCGACCGGTCTCCCGGCATGTGTAGTAGTGTAGCGCATGTTAGTGCAAGTGTGTGTAAGGTATGAGAGGATAGGACAAGGAAGAGGAAGGATCGCGCTCCGTCCGTGGGCCGTTTGTTAGTGTACTTCTCCGTCATTAGCTTGGTGTTGAGCGAAGAAACCACGGGAAACTACCAATCACAGCAGCCGTCCGCTAGGATTCTCCTCCAGACAGCGACTGCATTCGAATTAGCTAATATGCAGTTCGAGATCCACCTCGAGAACATTGGCGGAAAACCACTAACCTCGTGTTCGTTGTATTCACCGTTTTCAAACGTAACGCACACACGCTTATTATTATTATTATTATTATTATTATTATTATTATTATTATTATTGGCGTATAGGCCATTACTGACCACGCTACACGATTAACGTGTGTAATTCTTCCAGGATCAGCTTTTCAGCTGTATCCTTGGATTACCACAAGGTTGTTACGCCTTGTAGTGTGAATTATGAGATGATAGCATGATGATGATAGGTGAAGGGACAATCACAAATACGACCATGTCTACGCACGAACCTGCAGCCACCTCGGCACAGACGACGGCTGCCGCAACCATCTGCGCCACGGGGCCGACATTATTATTATTATTATTATTATTATTATTATTATTATTATTATTTGTTGCGTCTTCAATTGACGTAACGCGTCTCCGAGCACCGAGGGCCGTTCCCGGAATAATCCTACATTAATTATTAATATTGTCATATCCGTCACGTCTCGTCGCAGTCAGTTGTCAAGAGGACCGTCAAGTAGCATCACCGCGTACGCGCCTCCTACTACGCGCCCCTGCGTCGCTACTCAGCGGCCTGAATTGGGAAGGAATTAGGATTGGGGTAGGGTTTAGGACACTTCACAGGGGTTGGAGTAGCCCTTGTTGCGAAGCATGCAAATTCGTCTTGTCGTAACAAATTTCACATGAGTTTCTACACGGATTCTACCGGGAATCTCAGTAGTGAAAGGTAAGCGACTTCGCCATTGAAGCACGAGAGAACATATTATTCTCACTCGTTTTCGGTAGCCTCTTCGTGCCCACCTTGCACTCAGTACACGGCCGAATTCAGAAAATATTTCAGGGAGGCGGGCAATTTCATTTCAAACCCCGCTTCCATTAAATTCTTTAAAATATTTTCCAAGTACTATCCCATGGAAATCATTAAACCCATCGACATTTTACTAATTTTTTCTCACTTTTCCAACTGTACTCGTAAACCTTAGTAATAGTAACTTTTTTTTTTAGTATTCTATTTGTCTGCTTCAAATATTTTCGTTCGAATACCCGATCTCGTTTTGGGTCCGTTCCATGTTTGGTGCATAATGTTCCCCCTTCATACCTTATTTTTCCAATTCTCCTTGTTAATTGTCATTTTCGCCATCACTCAAATCTTATCAAACCCATATTCCTTGCCTTCTCTCTCTCTCTCTCTCTCTCTCTCTCTCTCTCTCTATATATATATATATATATATATATATGTATATATATATATGTGTATATATATATGTGTATATATATATATGTATATATATGTATATATATATGTATATATATATATGTATATATATGTATATATATATGTATATATATATATGTATATATATATATGTATATATATATATATGTATATATATATGTATATATATATGTATATATATATATGTATATATATATATATTGTAGCGATACCGATTTCCTCATACCAGGAAAATAAAACAAACTCGATCGCCCTGAGTTCTACTGGGAGAATAAACAGATGGCGACACGCGCGCAACCTCGCTTATCGTGACAGCCATTTGCGCCCCCGGCCCATTAAGAAAGTCGTTATGAGGGTCGACGTCAACACATTGACGGAGAGAGAGGCGCGCGGACGCCAGAACAGCTGCGAAATCTTTAGAACGATAATTCTTTCACCGGACAACGCGCCCCTCGCGCAGGCTTGGCCGATGTTCTAGAAGGAATAAGAAAAACATTGTACACTCACAGATGGCCCAGAGAGCGGAAATTTCCGTGGCTTCCCCGTCGCGATTGGTTGGAAATAGTGTAATGCGCCATCACCTTTGGCCAATAGCGACGCGACTATTATAAGGAGCTGGAGCACGCGAGAAAATAGGTGGGGGTAAAAGTTTACTTGCTACATTTCCGAATTACAAATTTGCAATACGCTGAGGGCAGTCGGGAGAGAAACTTCTCTGGGGGGGTAACTATTCGTCGGGGAGAGACCAGTGTGTCTCTGAAAGACTTGTAAAATTTATCAGAAGGAGCCTGAGTATTAGGCTGAGGGCAGTTGGGAGAGAAATTTCTCCGGGGGGGTAACTATTCGGGCGAGTACGCCTAAGAGGGACTTATATAATTTTACTGCAAGCTTGAGCATTGGGCCGACTGCAGTAGACAGAGAAAACTGCTCTGAAGTGGGAATTAGTTGTGAAGAGAAGTGAATGTTTCTCCGAAAGAGTTCTAGACTGTCCGAAGTTGTGTTCGAGAATTATCATGGAAAGCAGAGGTACGCATAGTTGACTGCTACGCTCCTGAGATCGAGAGAATCCCGGCCGCTCCGAGTTCAACCACCGCAGCCAGACGCCGCCGCCCCTTGGTGACGTCACGACCCGGCCGCCCAGCTGTTGGCACGGGAGGCCAACGCCCTCCGCCGCATTCTTTTGGAGGCCGCCAGACGCCCCTTCCGACCGCGCCCGCCCTCCCCGGGCGCGCAAAGACCATTTTCCAGGCAGTATCATTCAAGGGCATTCGTCCCTGTGTAAATTTTGTAATGCGGTGACGCGCTATGGCACATTGACCTGTAACTTTTGTATTTTACCATTGTAATGTTAGTCATAATTCTTCCTAATTTTTAAGCTTTACTCTGAATACTAACTTTTCATCTTCTTTTCACCCAATTTTCTCATTTTTTTTACTAAATTTACAAATGTAACTTCCCTGGGGCATTAGATTTGATTGCCCAGGAATAAAAGTAATTTTTACCAGTGATCAAAGCGTTTGTTTTTTGCCATTGTATCTGTTCAACGATTCCTTCCATCACCGACTGAGCTATAACCGGGCCGCTAACCGGGCGTTCTTTAACGAGACGACCGGGGGTGTTACAATATATATATATATATATATATATATATATATATATATATATATATATATATGTCTATCTATCTCTTTCGCCTTCTGCTACTTCTGCTGCTTCCGCCCCTTTCTCTACTACTCTATTTTTTATTCTAATTCCCTATGTTGCATTCTTTCTCCTTCCCAGTGTCGCTCTCGCTCTTTCAGTGACTGACTTTTCCTCGACTTTGTTGTTTCTCCAGCATCAAAATTCGCTTCTTATTTTAAAAGCCATGCATTATCCCCCTTTCCATTGTCTTCAGATCCTTTTAGCTTCTTTTTACTTTCTTTTCTGGCAATTGCCTTTTTTCTCTATCCACCGTCCAATCTCCCATTCCATTGTCTGCTCTCACGTCCCGCTTATCATCTCCTCCCGGAAACTCTCACTCCACTCTACGTCCTTCTCCACTCCCGCTCGGAAACAAGGTTGGCGGTGAGTGAGAATGGAAACCGGAAAGCCCTTGACCTGGCCAGGCCCAGCTCGGCTGCTCCGGCCCAGACCTTTCGTCGCGAGATAACTTAATTCGAAGTACCTTTTTAATATCGCTCTAAAGCTCACTTAGGTCGCGCGAGCCCGGGATATGAATTTATGAAATTTTCAACTTCCTTATGCTCGACTTCCCATCGGATCCTCGCCCCCAGACCCACACTCCGCCCTTTTTAGGCGAGGCGCGAGTGAAAGGTTTAAAAGATTAAAATTTATTTCAAAACTATAAGACGAGGGGATGTTTCCATTCCCGCCGTGCACAATGCGCGAAAGTGAAGCAAATGCCCTGATTAACGGATTTTTTGTGCTGCTGTTGCTCTTTTGCCGGGACGACGGAGAGGCAGGGGAGGGGGCCTAGGAGGAGTTAAAGGACGAGATGGCCTTTTGTAGAAATCCGATTAAATCGGAGACAAAACCGAAGAATTTCATCAAAAAGTCCTCTCATTAGCGAGTTGGAGTGCGCGAGAAGGGCCGCAGAAAATCGGCGTTACGCAGGCCCGGAGGCCGGGTTATTGGAATCGCCCCGGGAACTGCTGGAGTGGCCCGCAGGAAGTGTGCCTAATTTCACGGCTCGCGGAAGCGAATGTGTAGCCGGCGTATTGCACGACAGAGCTTCCTCTTCTGTTGCTGCCTGGAGGCGAGGAGCTGGAATCGATTTATTACGGAATAGAAAAGGAGTTGGTGTTTTTATTGTGAAATAAAGTGAGAAGTAAAATCGATTGAAAGAAACCCAAATTAGGTGGATGTCCAAATTAGGAGCGCCCTAATTGCCTTAGTTCAAAGGAGTGAAGTTTCGAGGCCCAGTTTCAGCATAAAGTTCGTGTTTCTCCATTAATCTTCTATAACAACCTTACACATCTTATTATCGTAACGTCTGTAGAATCCGTTGACAATATTTAAAAAAAAAAGTCGTGTGCCGCGCCATGTCAGATGAAAAATAGGTTTGGTTTTGAACGGCACTGATCACCGTATCATGTTACTTACGTTTGTCAAAATGCAAGAAAAGAATTTTAAAAAATTGTCCCTCGAAATACTGAAAAAGATAACATGCTTCATGACAAGGTTGGTACACGAAAATTTGGTTTCAAGGGCCTAGGACCCAGCGTCTCCATGTTCTGCACCAGGGTAACGTGTGTTGTTGCGTAGGATTTATTACAAGCTGCACTCGCGCCTAATATTTTCCGTATATTACAAACTGCGAACTTCAGATATTTACATACGACATTGTTATGCTCGAATATTTGAAAGGAATCAAACCTCAAGTTAAAACATAAATATGTTAATTGGTCTAACTTTACTAAAAAATCGTTTCGCGACACAGTGTGGCCACAGCATCCGGTAGACTGAAACAAAGAAAGTAAAAACACATAAAGAAGTGGCAAACAGTAATAAAAACGGAAAGGACCCATATCGACCTTTGTGTAAGATCGACTACCAGCAGCGAAATCAGAAAGCAAAACGAGTTTCTGTGAATCTCCTGTAAAGGCCTCCGCCCCGACGACGCACCACAGAGTGATATTCTGTCTCGTTGCCTAGTATAATAATATTCTGCAAATGATCTTCCCATTGTTGATGTTTTCTGTGAATTGTGCCTCCCAATTGGACACACTAGGAAAACGGGTAGCAACGAGCGTGTCCGGCAAGATTTGATAAGAGGATCTTCGCTCCCGTGTAATCCAAACTAATTGGAAAGGCTAATGACCCACAGATTTGGGCTATTGTCCGTTATCGTGCCCTAATTGAAGGAATCGAAATATCGCTGTGGAGAATATTGCTCAAAGCGCTTTGAATGAATTCTGGAAATTCGGAATTCTTTTGAACCTACTAAATTACCATTTCACGTTTCAAAATCACTCAATCACGTTTCCCATCCCCTATCGCGAAGCAACCATTTTATAAAAAAAAGCAGTGAAACAATAGCATTGATATCATGTTGCACCAGAAGAAATTAGGACATTAGGACAAATTAGGAGAGGAAGAACTGAAAAGAGTACGTGAACTTAATGTCTTAATGACAAATAGTAATATTTATTTGAAGATTTTGAAATTAAAATACTGATTTTATTTTTCAAATATGATGCGCCATGAATATATAAAAACTCATAACAAAAACAGACAGGTCAATATTTAAGAAAATAAACGATTGATGGCGTTTCGCATACTTAATTTGATTAAAATTGTTCTGTGGCTGAAGGAACTAAAATAATAAGTGAGGAAATTATATTACATAATTCAACAGAGTAGTGCTTGAACTCATCGTATAGGAGCCAGTGAGGGACAGCCTAAGGCAGGCACATCAAGAGCGACACCAAAGTAACTATGCCCTGAGAGTTCGTGGGCGCTGTCTCTAGAGCAACTGCCGCCAGGTTTAAGAGTTGTAAAAGTTGTTCTAAAGTAGCGGTATGTCACTGACACATGACAGTCTATCGGAGAATCCAGTTGACAGGTTTATTAATCACCAATTTTAGGTTTATTAATCGCCGTTTCTTCTTCTAAATCGAAAAAAATATCCATTAATATGTAAAAAATATATCAGTCAGATTTCGAATTTTCAATTGTAAAATGAGTAAAATTAGACATTTTATATCTACGGTATCTGCATTTCGTAATCGTGTTTACTTCAGAGCGTAACTGAATTAATTTCCTACTTTTCTGGCAAGTATGTTTTACAGATAAGCCCTATAACTCTAAGCTCACGACTGGACTCCGAACATGTGTTTCGACCTCCAGTCGACTCCGTTTATGGTGAATTCGGATACAGTGAATCCTCGTTTATAGTGAAATTTCATTACAAATAATCATAAGAAAATTTGTTTATAGTGTCTCAACCTCGGCTACAGTACGAACGTAGGAAAAACGCCCTGGAAATTAATTCTCTCCAGGAAAAGAATATATCACCAGAATGCCTCAAATTCCAACACCAGGTAACTTCGGAAAAATATCGCCGGCCAAAGGTCATCATCGAAGAAGTCTCCCTGAGGTGAAGGTAGTGGACTTGGAATGAAGACCGTACAGATGAACTTATGCCACTCAGTTTCACTGCGGAAACAAAGGCCGTATCCTGCATGGGCTACAACTGGCGGCGGCGACACGAGACTGCTCGTTTTAGTTTCAAGTTTCATGTCACTTGAAATACTGTGGGACGAAGCGTGTGGTGTTCTACGTGGGCAACAGGAAAAGCGATCCGTTTCATTAACCGCCAGCGTCATCCCGTTACCGAATGTATGTCATATGTTATATTAGGAGTATAGAAGGGCCCTCGGAGATTGGAACGATGTTCCAAAAGAGGAAGAAGTCGTGAAGGGTGTGAAGACTGCATTATGATTCTCATAGTTAGAGGACCATGCAGAATCAAGTATGGAGAGAGCACGGACTTTGGAGAAGTATGTAGAGAAATTGCTAATGAAAAATGTTCCCAGGAAACAGTTGAAAAGAATTGATTTTTCTAAGGACAAATATAGGTACTGAAATGATCAGTTCGTTCTGTTAATGTGTTTTGCTCTATCACTATATTAATAAAATCAGTTGTTGTAGAGACATTTTATTTAATTTTGGCATCATTTAGTGAACATCTGATATAGTGAACCAGCAATGTTATTTCCCAGTTCACTACATCCGGAGTAGGCTGTACCTATGTTGGCTAGAGTTGAAAATCATCCTCCGTCGGGACTCGAACCCGAGGAACTGGCAAGACGCTACAGTGGCAACTGCTGTCGCCCCCTTCCCTTCCAGCCGGGGACAACCCTGTCCACACGGCAGCCACGTCATAGAAGCGAGATATCAAATTAGTTTTGTTTCCGCACCGTCCGTCCGTCCGTCCGTCTGCTTGTCCGGCGCGCGCGGTTATGCGGTGCGTGGGCGGAATACGACCAGCGGCGACCTCCGGCCGAGGCTTCTTCTCGCGAGATAAGGTTGCGCCCTCGCGAGCGTATTGTCGATTCAAGGCGCGTGTTCCTTTTTACGACTGGTGGTGAAATGCGACATGTAGTCGAGATTTACAAGATAGAGTATCTCGCGCCGCGCCGCGCCGGCCTGCAGTGCGGCGAGGACAGGGCGTGCGTGGCCAAGAGCGGTTGGGGGAGGCGGGGCGCTAGGACTGTGTGGGGTCGGAGAGAGGGCGGGAAGGGGGTCGAAGGAGACGGCAGAGACGGAGGCGGGGGTGGGGGCCGGGCGAAGTCAAAGGCTGAGACGGGGCGGAAGAGGGGGCGGAGGCCGAGGCGGGGGCGAAGGCAGAGAGCGGAGGCGTGAGTGGAGGCGGGAGCGGGGACGCAGGCGGGGAGGGAGGCGTGGGTGGACACGGGAGCGGGGACGCAGGCGGGGAGGGAGGCGTGGGTGGAGACGGAAGAGAGGGCGGATGCGTGGGTAGAGACGGGAGCGAGGGCGGAGGCGTGGGTGGAGACGGGAGTGAGGGCGGAGGCGTGGGTGGAGACGGGGCGGGAGCGTGGGTGGAGGCTGGAGCGTCTGTGAGGCGCTGGCGAGCGCCAGCCCGCGGGTTCTGCGGTCGTGTTTTTCTTGCCCCCCCCCCCCGGCGCACACGCTCCACGCTCTACGCTCGAAAAGGAGGCCAAGCAGAAAGTCGTCGACGCCGTCGGCGCCGGACGTGGGTCACGGGGGAGGGTGGGGCCCGGGAAAGGAAGAGGGCGCTGGGATGGGAAAGAGTGAGCTCGTGCACGTCACAGTAGTGGTACTAGCCAGCGCTGGAAGCTATTGATTGAGCGATTGAACCAGTAGTTCGCGTGCTTTCAGTCCTAATCTGTTGACCAATGATTAAGTTTTAGTGTCCGGGTGGTCATTTCATCTTTGCAAATGCTGTTGAGTCAATATTTCTGGAAGTTAACTTGAAACCAAATTCCCAATGATTTATGCTGATATTGCCTGAAGTAGCCCGACGTTGGCCGAGTATGTTTTTATCCGCTTTGCCATGCCCGTCCTCCACATGCGCCACTCCCCTCCCCTCCCACTCTCCTTCGCTTCGCACAGTCCCTCTCCGACCATGTCCCCCATTTCATTAAGTCGCTATTTTGTCTTGTCAAATCCACTCGTTGAAAATATATATAATTTTATATGCAAACATTTTTCTTTCCGAATTTACTTTTTTTTTAAATGTGCGCATAACTTAACATTTGCCATTTTCTCACATTATATACTAAAATTTATAATTAGTTCAATTTATGTATTAAATGATTATTTTTGTGCCAATTAAATGAATTTTGAAAATAGGAAATGATCTTTTAATTATTGGGAAGGCTGTTGTGTCTTTCGCACAGTGTATCTTAGAACACTTCGGCAATGTCAGTGCCGCCTTGTCCTTTCTATTTATGTTTGCCAAATATATGCTAAGGACACTAGTGTTCTGATATAAGATCGTTAAGAAGCCGTTTGATCCTTGTGATCAAGTTTGTGTGGTGATTCATGAAAAAGAGCACATTTGGCAGTGCAAGTTGATTCAATTTAATATTCTGAATATATCTCATAACAAATATTGTTTTTAATAAAATCCATAAAGTAGCATCATATGTCTTTCTGGTCTAGAGATAATGTACCTGTGAACATTGTTCACGGCCGTTTTGTGGGTGCCTGATGTCGCATAAACATTCTAGCTCATACTATACTTGTATGTAGAAGATTTCTTTCTCTAATGTTGAGGATAGTCATAATTTACATGCGGGACCTTGATACCGAAAAAAATGGTTTCCCCCCCCCTCCTGTTCGTTTATGAACAATACTGGGTCCTAAACCGTGCACAGGATTTAATAATCGTACACTACCTTTGAAATTTTACCAAACGATCTGTCTGATATTGCGGCCCCTTGAATTTGAAGCGGTTCTTTTAACTTTGGTGGTATTTTACATGACGCCCTAACGACTTTTCCGTCTACTCTGCATCCCCTCCGTCCAATATAATTTACTTATCTGAATACAAGAATACAACTAAATAGTTAATAACCTACATTTTCAGCCTAAATATAAGGTCAAACACACCCGAAACGGTGCTATTTTCAAGATCGTTTTTAACACTCGGAATTATTGAAATGTAACAATTATGCAATAATGTTTCAAAATAATACTAACGTTTCGTAATAATTTAGACTTTTTGTGTATTACATCAAAAACGTATACAGTATCCTCCCTCCGTGTCCGCGTAACAAATCTTCAAATGACCTTAAGGAATTACTAAATTGAAGAAAATCCCCGACAACTAACGTATGTATTTTTAACTCTGATGCTATCTTTTGTTTAGTTCTTTAAGTGATGGCTTAATGTTAGTGGAATGGATATTGCAATAATATAATATTATGTAACCGTTACCAATAAGACGAGAAAATAAGTGCTGTTGTAGCACGGCTGGTTTTGTGTTGTTACTCCGCTATAACCTTTAACTCTGCAATACAAAAGTCTTTAAATGCAACACGATTACACTTGCGCGAGCTCAGAATCTGCATATCCTTCTAGAAGCAACGAGGCAAAGAATGGCTTGTTTTTATTGCTCGTGAAGCAATACTATCCTACATGCAACGATGCCATTCCGCCTTTTAGTCTGCAAGGGTATTGCGAAATGGATAACGAACATCCTCGCGAGTTTGATAACAGCTGGTCTGTCCGTCGTTAACACGCCATGTGTTCTTCTGTTCGGTTCTTTAGTACGGAGGCGTTTTAGTAGTATTTGTTTACGCTGAAAAATAATTTGTGTGTAATTTGATTCTTAAGAAGGTCATATCGCATAATGTTTCACTACAGAATCGTCTACAATGTTATGATGTGATTGTTTTTTAATACAACGCAGGTATGGTTCTGACGTGTTACAAAAACAGAGTTGTGAAAGAAGATACGAAGTTTCTTGTACTTCTGAATATTAGTCATATTCCTTGTTGCGTTTTTAATACGCACACTAAATATATACAAATTAACGCAGTTATCAGTACAGTGCAGTCATTATTATATAAAGTGTTTTGTAAATTTTCAATAAAATAATCTGAATTCTTCTATTATTTTATACTTATGCGTGTCTCAAAATACGTATTACTACTCTAGAGCATGAAGAAAAAATGGCTTCTCGACAAAGAACATGTAGTGGAAAATCGTGCCCTATATGAGGTAGAAGTTAGTAACATTTCAATAGATGACAACGAAATACCTTGGAAAAGGGAACCAATAAAATACCTAGGAGTATTGTTAGATAAGAAACTCACCTGGAAACCTCATATTCACGCAGCTATCAACAAATCCAATGCCAAAATTTTAAAACTATACCCTCTCATAAATCAACATTCAACACTCAATACCAAATGCCAGATTCTTTTATATAAATCTATTATCCTACCCACGCTAACTTACGCATGCCCGGTTTGGGGAAACGCTGCTTCCACCACCATACAAAAAATGCAAATTGTCCAAAATAAAGTCCTCAGAAAGTCAATTAAAGCTCCATGGTTTATACCTAACCACCAAATTCATAGAGAACTCCAAATGGAAACTGTGCTCGAACACATTAAAAAATTAGCAAATAACTTCTATTCTTCCCTTCCCTCATCTCATGCCACTCTGATATTCCAATTAGGTCGAACAGCAAATATCCCAAGCCGAATCAAATCCAAATTTCCCAAAGACATGCTTAAACCCCCCTAAACAAATAATATCATCCCGCATCTAAATATAACCTAGCACGTCCCCTTCCTATTGCCCGCTAGGGCTATCCATAACAGCTTCCCCCTCCCCCCCCAAAAAATAAATAAATCCCAGCAGCTCCTAGAAGCAAACAAGGAATTAAACGAGCCAGAGAAATCTAATCTCAATTTGTCAGGAATGCCCAAATCCCAAAATGTCAGTATGTAAAACCGAAAACCCTCGAAAGACCTTCAGGTCGAACGAGAAGAAATAAATTAAAAAAAAAGTAACATTTAATCTGAGATTTTCTGTACAAGACAAATGAATAGATAATTCCATGACGTGAGATGGTGATGCCAGGTCAAAGACGAGGGCGTGGTGGAGGGTGGTGAGGGCGCCGTGGCGAGTAGCGCCCCTCGGAGACGCGCGATGAGGCGAGAGATGTGAGCGTGGCGACCCGAAGCATCGCAAGTGGTGGCGCCAACCCAACGCAGCCCTCACGGCCCCCTGGCGCCCGCATGGCTCGCGGATTAAACCAGTGCCCCCTCCCGTCCACGCCCCGGCCCATTTCGCCGCGCCACCATTGCCGCCGCCGCCACCGCCGTCGTTGTCGCCAACGCCACCATCACCGTTGCCGCTGCCGTCGCCATCGCCACCGCCGTCGCCGTCGCCACCCACACCGCTACCACCGCCTCCGCCGCAGCAGCCGCCGCCTCCGCCGTAAGGGGATGCCGGGCGCCTCATCTTCATCCTTCTTCCGGGGCTCTCTTCTACATCCGCCTCGCCCTACGCCTCAGTACTGTACGCTTCTGCCTCAGACCCTCCACCTGTCTCTGAATTAGCCTGGTTTTGCGCGTACTCTTCCTTCTCCTTCTGCCTTCGCGTGTCCATTTTCCTATTCCCTTTCCTCTCCACTTGCCTTTTCTCCTGTCACTCCCTTTACTTCTCTCCTTCCCTCTCTCTATACCTCTGCCATCACCTCACCCATCGCCTCTCTCCTTCCCCTTCATTGCCTCTCCCATTACCTCTCCCACCCTCCTTCATTGCCTCAGTCTCTCCTTCTGACATATCTCCACTCCACTCCCTTCCTTTTTTTCGCCCCACCCCTCGGCTCTTTCGCATGTCCTCACGCCACCGCCGCTGCCCCTTCCGTCCTGTCCCCGGCCAGACCGCGCGGCGAGCAAAGCGACTCGTGCGTGACCGCCATGGGAATGGGCGCGCGCGGCATGAAGACGTCACGAAGGGCGGCGGTCCAGCGCGGCTGAGGCCTGGGCACGTTGGACCGGGGTGCGCCGTGCTGGGCATGGGCAGTACGGGGAATCATAGATAGACAGGTAGATAGATAGATAGATAGATAGATAGATAGATAGATAGATAGATAGATCGATAGATAGACAGATAGATAGATAGATAGATAGATTTATTATTTCTGCAGGTAGGTATAGAACCTGGTGGCAGAACACTACAATTTACATATTACAACTAAGAATACTAATACACTGTAATTTTAAAGCATTTTAAGGCAATAATAACAATAATAACAATTACAGCATTACCTATACACTTTATGACTGTCCTGCACGGAATTTTTAAGTAATAAATACACTGCACTTCACTCCACTCCACTTCACTCCACTTCACTCCACTTCACTTCACTTCACTACACTTGCATTTCACTTCGCTACACTACACTTGCACTTGACTTCTCTATTGCACTACACAACACGTCACGACACTCCAATTCAACTACTACTTTTAATATAATTGTATATTTAACAAACCAATGCATTTACTAGTGATTATCACAATACTAATAATAATAAAAAATAACAATTATAATAAAATTATAACTAAAATAGTAATTGTAATAAGCCTAACTTATACAAATGTCCTTAGTTAATCTACTTTTAAAACTGTGTACACCTAGAGGAAAGGGATCCATGGCTGTCGCAGGTAATTTATTCCAGTCCGTTATTGTTCTATTTGTAAATGAAAATTTTTCAACATCTGTTCTCTGTGGCCTGAACTGAATTTTGTGCTTGTCATGGAAGAAGGTGGATATTTTAAGGGTCATTTGCATGTTCCTATCACCTGTGATTTGCTTATGTTACACCAATAATATTGCTCGTAGTTGACCTGTTCGCGCAAGCTACCTGTTTATAATTCATGTACATTATTTCGTCACGCACATCAATACAAGCAGGGTTCAGTAAGAACTATTTCTGTAAAAGCGTTTCAGTACTGCCTTCGCAATCTCGGGTAGGAAGCACAGTTCTAAGAATAATCCCCCGCTCCCCTCACCTTTCTCGAACCCAACGGTCTCATAGCGCGTGCAGCCACAGGCAACATTGCGTCATATCACGTAACATATTGCCTCAACCTTTCTGAAGTTAACACTAACATTCATAGATTTTTTCCAGTTTTTTAAGTTGTTGAATTAGGTTATACATTTTCAACTTCAAAACAATTTCAAATTGGCAACTAACATTCGAAGTGATAATAAATGCGATCAGATTAGGATTAAATAAATTAATTTGAGACTCAACAATTTCAATATTAGAGGAAGCTAATTATCTCTTTACGCTCATATACAGAAACTTTGTAAATGTTAGCAGTTCTACCAACTCGCAGACTTTATTCAATAATGACATTTCGTTAATTATTGTTGGTCAAATGATAATATCAGTCGAATCATTGAAATGAAGGATTATCCTACTAAAAGTGCGACTATTTCGAGTTGTAACCGGCCAAGATGGCTCAGGACATCAAATGATATCACTGCAGCGGTGCCTTTGAAAGGGACTCTCTGACTAGATTTGAGTCCAAACGGTGGCAGGATTTTCGACACTAGCTCGTCAGTCAGATCAAATTCAGTCACTGTCTGGAGAAGAATTCTAGCTGGCGGCTGCTCTGATCGGTAGTTTTCCGTGGTTTCTCCGATCAATACCAGGCTAATGCCAGAAGAGTACCAAACGGAACGGACCACGGACTACGCGCAATCTTTCCTACATCTTCCGTGTCCTACATCTTCTCCTCTTTCACACACTAACACGCACTACACAAGCACACATGCCAGGAGACCGGTCGGGAGCTTAGAGCTTGTCCCGACTGGGGCGAAGCCCCGCTGATGGGAGATACCTTGTGGAGGGAAACCCCGCTAGCCTGCGGTAGGTCAGCGCTGGATCTCGCCATCTCGCGAGGAAAAGATCACAGCCACCTCCCGAGCAAAAAAACATGTACCACACTAAGGGGCCAATGACCCTGGTAGTTGGTGTTCCCGGAATGACTAAAACAATCAATCAATCAATCAATCAAATCGAGTTATAAAAATTAACAATTTCATCCTCTTATTAAATGTTTCTTCCGTCGTAAACCTCGAAATCGATTTGGTGTTCAAGTATTTGTATTATTCATTTCTGAAAACTTGAGCCCTTGGACCTGAGCCACTCACCTCACATCCTTGTTTACGATATCGTCCATTTATGATGGCTTGGAGGCAGATTTTGACGACCTAAAACATCGCCAAAAATACTCTTAAATAGTTAAAAAAATGTTCTTGAAAAATTCAAAAATGCCCTAAGATCAAAGAAAAATTCAAAACAAGGTCATTAAAACAAGTTCGGATGAACAACTCAGGCTGTTGGATACGTTAATGATGTCATCGAGGCTTGTTCTATTCGTGCAAGTGTACTCAGCTTTCAAACGTTTTATTTGGACTCTTTTTACCATGAAATCTCTGTCTTGAGTTATCCCGAAATCGGCTGAACCGACAATGGCGCTGATAGACGTCGCAGAAACCTTAGATTACATACTCACAATGGCTGACATTACAATTTCTCAGCAAAGAAATTGAATAAGTTGAATTCTGTGTAAAACATTTGTTGCATATGCTAATTATTATTTGAAGCAAGTACCTTTAAAATGATATTAAACACGCTGAAATCAGCGGGAATGTATTAAAAATGTCGGAAAAGGTAAGAAATGGCTTCTTAGTCGAAATCGACGAAGAAGAAAATTACCACAAAAAAGGTCAATTCCTTTTATTGTAACATAAAATTAATTTATATATTTAACGGCATTGTGCTAAAGTGAAATGAAAAAATGAAATTTCATTAAAACCAGCCCCTAATTACCTTTTATTTCTATTCTAGAAAAAAATAATTTGTTCAGTTATAATTTCACTGAATGTTCTCCTAATGCAACCTTCCACTCCCACCCCCGTTTTCTTAACCGCTGTGCTAATAGCTGTCCGTTACCCTTCTGCCTTCATTTTTGCCTCTATAAAGCTGGGAATACTCTCGTCAACATGGGCACGATACAAGTGATCTACTTCTTAATAATGTGTATGCTTTCTTTAAGGATGAACTATGTGAGCAGAAATATACAGTTTTGTGAGACGTACTATGAAGAGAAATGTATTCTGTGCACGTTTCCTTCGGATCCATACCCTAACCCATTTACATGTTGAATTCTGAATACGGATGGAAACGAGCGTTTTTGGCAAGAATTGGTAAAATATTCGCTCCCGTGTAATAAAGGCTACTGGTTTCGTACTCCTATTCGTTATGTACATGCGTGACTACATGTTTCGAACTCAAGTTCCACGCATTTTACGTGTACATTTTTTAAAAATTTAGATAAATTAATTTCATTGTTTTCTATTGCATTGTTTAAATAATTTATGAAAATATAGAATATAGTTTTTTCTTCGTACTAATTTGTATTAAAAGTAAGTGCTGATTTTAATACGTAATATGAGTTATTTCCTTCCGTTCCAATTTATTGTTATTTTCATTGAACACCAGAAGATGGGTGTAAACGTGTGACCAGAAACGTCATCAGAACACTATGTTTATAATAAAACCCATGATATTAAGATAAATTTGTTTCATTATATAAGATATATTTAAATAAATATTTTCTAATATATTAGGAAAGTTACATAAGTGGTTCCTCAAATACTACTCTCTTCGATTCTTTAGGAACTTTTAACCAAATATTGACCTTCATGCCATCCAATAACTTCTTTTTTGGATTTCTTTTTCATTTTTTTCTCAATTCACCATATAACATTAATTGCCTCTAGAACCCAATGATTTTTTTCTTTATTTTTTCTCTTTTTTTAAGTAATCTCTCTTCTTTGAATTCGCTCAGAACTTATTTATTTATCGTTTTCTCTGCCCGCGTGTTTTATTTATTTTTCTCTTCCATTTTCATCTCCATTGCCTCTCTTGTCTTACATTATTCCCTACTGTAAAACTCTCTCTTCAAAACTCTGTATTTCAAACACATGTATTTGCAAATTATTATCTCGTATCCAAATTGTACATGATATAAAAGATATATATATATATATATATATATATATATATATATATATATATATATATATTTCCAAATGTGTTCTGATACCAAACTACACGTGCTCTACATAGACAGTATTTGCTGTTGACGTGGAATAGCAAAACACAACATAATTTCGTTTATTTGCAGGGAGCAATATGTGAAGAATATAAATGATACAAAAATATGTTTCCACTATTTTAGTAGAGTTCGCGTATTATTTCTACTGCATGTTTTCATCTAGACAGCAAACCTCATCAAAGAAGACGTGATGTACCGCAGGAAAGAAAGCAATCTCGGGGGAGTGGAAGCGAAAGCTGTTGAGATCCTTTACCCAGAGCGCCTACTCTCTGGACGGCAAGCAGTAGTTGTCAAAAAACGTTCATCTCGCAACAAACTCTATACAGAAAGGGCGGAGCGAAGTCTGGTCGGACGTGGTGTCTTGGGAGGCGACTGCGTTGATGGAGGGGCGACGGAGTTGGTGGGGTTGCTTGTGGAGATGGCGAAGCCGGAGGCTGTAGTGGAGCCAGTGATGGTAGAAATGGAGATGAAGGCACGAAAAGAATGTGGAAGAGATGATGGTTTTGTTGTTTTTGTTATTATCATTATAATAATAATTATTATTATAATAATTGTTGTTGTTGTTGTTGTTGTTAGTGGTGGTGGTGGTGGTGGTGATGGTGGCGGCGGCGGCGGCGACCGCGGCAATGTTGATGGTAACGGATAATGTGGTGATAGCGGTAGTGGGCGATGGCGTTGTAGATGGAGGTGTTGAAAATGGCGGCATTGGAAATGGCGGCTTTGGAGATGGAGGTGTTGTAGATGGAGGTGTTGAAGATGGCGGCGTTGGAGAAGGCGGCGTTGGAGAAGGCGGCGTTGGAGAAGGCGGCGTTGGAGAAGGCGGCGTTGGAGAAGGCGGCGTTGAAGAAGGCGGCGTTGGAGATGGCAGCGTTGGAGATGGCAGCGTTGGAGATGGCAGCGTTGGAGATGGCAGCGTTGGAGATGGCAGCGTTGGAGATGGCAGCGTTGGAGATGGCAGCGTTGGAGATGGCAGCGTTGGAGAAGACGGCGTTGGAGATGGCAGCGTTGGAGAAGACGGCGTTGGAGATGGCCTTAGTGCAGATAGTGGTGATATCCACAGTGGTGACGGTGACGATACCTCCGGAGGCGGGGGTTTCGAGTCGAAGTTTGAGGAGGCGTTGGTTGTTTGGAAACGGTGACAACGACGGCAGTAGCAGAGGCGGCGGGGACCGTGCTGACGCTGGTGTACAAAATAGTGACGAATTGGCGACAGTGGTGCAAAGGTTGTGTCCACAGTGGTAATATGGAACACTTGAGAATGGAGCAGCGATGTCGGAGGCTAATGGCATCAGCGACGGGGAGGGGGGGGGAGTTTCACTCGAATTGGTATACGCCTTCACCGAACTTATAGTCGCCACATCCACTGTTCTTTGCATCGACTCCATCCCCGCCCGCACCGTCTTCGCCATCTCCACCTCGGCCATCTCGAGTTATATATACGAGAGTAGACTGCCGGCGGAGGACGGGGGTGTACTGTCGGAGGCAGCTCGTTGGCGGGCGAGGCGGTAAAGTCTGAAGGGAGCGCTTCTGTGAAGCCCTCGAGCTGCGGCGTGGCGCCCGCTTTGGCCTGTCCACGACGCGTCGCCTGCTCCGTCGCCCCCGCACCCGCCCCCGCGCCCGCCCCCGCGCCCGCCCCCGCGCCCGCCCCCGCGCCCGCCCCCGCGCCCGCCCCCGCGCCCGCCCCCGCGCCCGCCCCCGCGCCCGCCCCCGCGCCCGCCCCCGCGCCCGCCCCCGCGCCTGCGCCCGCCCCCGCGCCCACCCCCGCGCCCGCCCTCGCCCCCGCGCCCGCACCCTCGACCGTGGGGAGCTCGCCCGTAAGAAGTGCCGGGAAGAAATTGCCCGCGACTTGGCCCGGAGCCTAATATTCTCCTCTCGGTCAGCACGCGACATCGGCCAGCGGCGGAAGATGTTTGGTGGGACGGGGGGTGGTCCTCGTGAATCTTTACTTGTTTCGCTACAGAGAGCCAAACGCCGCTCGCGAGAAGCTTGAAAGGAAACGCCAGATGATGTAGCTCAGAGCCAGCATTGCCGCTGTCTCTGCACCGTCTCTGGCCGGGAAGTCGTACGACTCCAGTTCTTACGGTGGTGCGTCCCGACGGTGGAGGTTCTCGTTGTGAACTGCACAGCGAGGTCGAACTCACTTCCTGTCGAGGAGAATGCAAGCGCCCAGGTGCTGTAGTCGTACGTTCTCCGTGGTTTCTCTGATCAATACCAGGCGAAGGCCAGTGCAGTACAGCAAGCAGCGCTGGAAACGAGCCGCGGACGATCATTTCGTCATTTTCTTGTGCTTTCCTTTTTCCTTGCTCATGCGGGTCCTCGCTAGGGGAATATGCTTGGAGAAGGAATCCTCAGCAAGCCGACGTGTAGGTTGGCCCAGGTACTCAGGATTAAGCGGAGGAAGAACACTTCCACATGCATGGACAAACCATTTTGAACTTCTTCCAAAATTTAACAGGTGACAGGTGCACGTAAATACTGCCTTAAAGAACCTTCTTAATACGCGAGTATCCTGTACAAATCTGTCTTTAACTGGGTTCACTCATGATATATTTAATACGTGGCTAACATTGAATTCAGAATAATATCTGAATAAGAAGGCTATTGCTTTCTCTACTTGATCACAGGATCACAACTGAGTTTCTAAGAATATGTGTGTTAATGTAGCAATTAAGGGCACAAAGATGAAATGTACTTACCGCCCAAACAATAATACTTTGGGATTACCAAATGTTGCATTATAGCAGCATGATGTCGAAATCATTCAAAAAATAATAATTGACAGTGGAAGTCGTTAACACTTTCTTGTATCAACGCGATATTTCTTAATTTTACACACTTAATTTTTTCAAGAACTACACACAAGCGCATTTACATTCCAGGGACCTGTGACAGATATCCAAACCTCGGGCTGTCGCGTTGTGTGCGTCGTACGTGCCACCGCTGGCTGCGTAGCTGCGTGCGGAGATCGGTCCAGCGAGATCGGGGAGCGGAGCGGGACGATGGCATTTTGGGGGGGGGGGAGGTTCGAGGAGAAGGGATGGCTGTCGGCTGCCGGCTGCCGGGAAGCAATGTTGGATCACTTCGATGCATCAACGTCATGTGGGAGGATCTTCCACGTCTTGAACCGGTCTCATCATCGCATACCCAAAGAGTGGCTGCGATATAAAATTGCACACTCATCAAGAACGCTGCTGTTGCCATTGGAGCTCGTGACGAAACGGAATTTCTATAATGGCTGTTATGAAAACAAGGAAACGAAACATAAATTGCACTTAAAAATTTAATCGTTTGCTAATTTTAATGTTTCATGATAGAAGTATGATGTAATGTTACAGGTAGCAATGATAGTAATTTATAAGCAAAGTGAACACTTTAACACTTTCTTGTGTCAATGCGACCTCTATTTTATACAGTATTTTTAAGAATTCCATGGAAGCGACTGCATTCAAGGTACGAGCGATATATATCCAAACCTTAGTGGATTGACTGATGTTTCTGGGTATCATTGACTGCTAGGTTCACTAGTCCCGTTAGAGTAGTGAATGTTTTACCTCGGGAGATGGCGGTGACTCCTTCGTCGCTGGATGATGAGATCAGGCGCCGACCTAAATATGAAATTGCGGAGGATATTCCATTCTTTCCTGGCGACTCCATCAGTGGAGCACTGCGACAGACGAGACAATCTCTGTTCCCCCGATATGTTTGTTAGTATAGTGCGTGTAAGTGTAAGAATGAGTAAATGACGGAAGAGGAGAGGACAAGGAAGAGAAAGGAAAAACCGCGGACGGTTCGTGGCCCCTTTTGTCGGGATAGTGAACTACCGATCAGAGCAACAATTTTCCTCCAGTTACATAACTATTGTCGAAAATCCGCTTCCGTTGGAACTCCAACCCTAGTATTACTCGCGCAACTTTTCTTGAACGATGACCTTGCGTCCCCGTCTCTGACACAATAAACAGTTGAAGACAGAAGCTCGTAGCGTTCACTAATGACAACATTCCAAACACATCTTCAGTGGCGCGAAATAGAAACTATTTTCTGTTGAAGACGAGAGCTTCTGACTATGAATTTTTCCAAAAAATGTAAAGTAATGACCGAAGCAGATGAATATCAATCACAGGAGATACCTCGAACTCCTGAAAAAGTTAGAACGCAAATTACTGAGAAAGTTGCGAAGGCACGACTGATACTTCAGAGATTGGCATTCCTTCATAAAAACTTGTGGTTGATTACGTAACTAATATCCCCTTCTCCCCGCATTTCTTCAATCCATCGTTCAAGAAAAGTTGCGCGAGTAATACCTCCCGGTCAGAATCGCTGCGGAGGCGCTGGCGATGGGGCTCTGAGATGCACTCAGCCGGGGCTATCGCGACGTCAGCCTCCGACGTGCCGTGGGCCGGGCTGCGTAGCGGCATTCGGCGATCGGCCGAGGAGAGGGCGAGGCATTTGCGGAGGGAGGCTGAGGCTCGGGGGAAGAAGGGAGGGGCGGACTCCACACGGGGCGGGGGGAGGGGTCGTTAGCGACCGGGAGGCGGCGAAGCTCGCTCTGAGAGAGTGCCAGGCTGCGAGACCCGAGTGGGTGGCGGCATGCCTGCGGAGCGACCGTGCGTGACCAGCGTCGCGACGCACAGTGGTTCGAAGAAGGTCTGAATATCCATACGCAGCGCTTTTATTTTTTATTTTTTACTGAGACATTATAGCATGTTATTGCATTTCGTAAAGGAGGTCGATATACACGGCATAACTTACCTGGATCGAGTGAATCGTGGTTAGGAGGCAAATATGAAAAAAATATGCTTCATCTTCTCTTATAGCATGTTATTTCTTCGTAAAGGAAGTCGATATACACGGCATAGCTTACCTGGATCAAGTGAATCGTGGTTAGGAGGCAAATATGAAAAAAATATGCTTCATCTTCTCTTATAGCATGTTATTTCTTCGTAAAGGAAGTCGATATACACGGCATAGCTTACCTGGATCAAGTGAATCGTGGTTACGAGGCAAATATGAAAAAAATATGCTTCATCTTCTCTTATGGAGGGAATTATGAGAGGGAAATAGGAAAAGAAAAATCGAGTCAAGTTAACATCCAGTTAATTGATAAATAAGTAAGTCTGAATCATTAAAATTAAGTAAAAATGTACGTACCATGTATGTATGTTATGTATGTACCATGGACGGTAACTGGTTCTAATGATATCGAGCGACGAAAAGTCTCCTAGGCATTTTGTCGCCGCTCGATCATTAAAACCGTTATATCGCTCTTGGTGCATAAATAACTATTTTAATATCGTGTTCGTAGTTGTAGCGTCACGTTGGCTTCCCTGGGTCAGATGGACGCGAGAAGCTACGTAGAGTCACGTCGGGCTAATCTCCGCAGTATACGCATTTTTTTTAGAACTATCATGCCGAGCCTTTAATTTTTGACGGGGCTTCACTTCTGGGTAAGAAGATTTTTCGGCCAAAACATTTAAATATTGGTTAACGGTTAACTTCGTCACCGCGTGGCCGATCTCCATGAAAGTTGTCACATTACGTGTTTTTCACCCAGAAAGTTGATGTGCTGTTACTTTTGTTGTAACTCCACTAGATGGCGTTTTAGAACAAAACTAAATATGTGTCAAATGCAGCCCGCAACACTCGGCAGCATTTTTGAATCTAAATGTTTAAATAACTCCTAAACGACGCGCTTTACGGCGTTAGAAACCAAACTTTGGAGGCTGAAGGCCTCAACGAATCTATAGGATCTCGAGATCATATCGTAATCTATAGGATGAGATCTTAAACATTCTATTGTATTTTTTGCTGGTCCGGCACAGTTCGATATTACCCCACTTGCTCAAAGATGTGCAGAATCTGCAACTAAAAGAGAATGGAAGAGACAGATAGAGACTCACTCAGAGACAGAGTCAGAAGTCTGAGACAGAGACAGAAAGAAAGAGAGAGGGACGAAGAGAGAGGGTGATGAAGGACAGAACAACGTCCGCTAGTACTACATAAGTTCTGAGTTTCTACTCCTTTGAGGTTTCTAATATTGATACTTATCAATAAATTAATAATATTAAAGTGTTCTACATATGCGTGCGTTTCATCTTGGATCAGACTAGTGGGCTGTTTTCTTTATTTTTAGTTTATTCACAATTAGTTCCACAACAATGTTGTTATGACTTTTTGGAAATTATATACACGTATAAAAAAAGAATAAGAGAATTGGCAATTGCAACAGTAAAGCTGCCCATTGGTAACCCACGATGTCCATCTTGATTTCTTCGCTTCCCTCCCAGAGGGTGCGCGCCACGAGGTTGTGTGTTCGTGACAGTGTGCGAGTCCGGTAGCCACTGCGACTCCGAATCGCGCTTTGGGAAGGGAGGATCGATTGCTGTAATTGCCTGTAAGCGCAGTGACTTTCCAGCTGTCTTCGGTTCATTTATCACGGGAAAGTAAACACTATCGAGAGATCGAAATTGAATGATCTCGGAATTAATATTAAAACAAATCTGTTGTTCAAAGCATATTTACTTGTTTCTAAGAAGGTAGTAGGCACACGATCAGAATTTTCAGTTGCATTATCTACACCTACGGAATTAAACCCCATAATTCGGGCATCATCAGAGTTTAAAAATTTGTCAACATACTACATCCAGCATTTCGTTTTGTGTTCCTAGCGGACTTAATGTACTATGTGTGAATTAATAATATACATTGCGTTAAATATTTTGAGATTATATTACATGTAAGATAATTATATAATTATAATGTTAATATAATTCTTTTGATAAGATTCCACTCAATATCTCTGGAATTGAACATGGAATTCGTAAACATATTTTGTGGAATGATTGTGTTGTATCTGCGGCACCCGCTAGCCAGTAGGGCAGCCTCCCGTCCCCTGAGGGAAGGAGAGCCCGTGCACGGAAAAGCAACTGCGCTCGTTGACTTCTGTTATTGTACTTGTGGCTGTAAAATCCGTATTGTCTCCGGGTTATTGTAGTCGACGCTACTGTGTTTTTTTTGGGGGGGACTTTAATTTTGTAATAGCGGTCGACTAATTTTGTGTTGTGATATCGGTGATGGACCGGGACTACGAATAAAATTTTATTTGAGTCCCGTTATTTGGGGTGGTTCAACCAACCAACCGAGGTGGTTGAAACCATGGAATAAATCCTCCTTAAGGAAGACTACAGCTTCAAAACTAGACGAACTTCTCGGGCCGAAATCTGTTTCTCTCTGTGCAGAAGGGCCGTGGGGCGATGACGGGCGCGACGGCGCTCGAAGCTCGGACCGCCCGCAGGGAGAGCCTGCGCTGAGCTGAGGCGCGGGGCGGACAGGCTCTCTCCAGGGGCACCTGGACGCCGAGGCGGCGCGGGCCGCTGAGAGCGCGATTAAGCGGAGGCTTCAGCGATGAGGCGACGCGGAAGGCGACTGGACACTGACGGGCCAGGGAACGGAGAGCGAGCGCGGAGAGGCAAAAGGCGGGCCGAGGGAGAATGGTGAGGAGATGCAAGGGAGAGGGCAAGGCGGGAGTAGGGAGAGAGTGGGAGAGAGGGCGAGGGCGGGGGTGCGCGTGGGAGAGGGCGAGAGCGAAGGAGAAAGCGGGGCAAGGGAGGGTAGTTTTGTGAGAGAGCAGAGGTGCAAACGAGAGGGCGGTGCGGGAAGAGGATGGGGTGAGGGTGGGCGAAGGGCGGGGAGTGTCGAGGGGGGAGGGGGGATTGGTGAGAGAGAGGGCGAAAAGTAGCGAAGGAGAGGGCAGAGAAGGGCGAAGGTGTAGGCGGGGCGAGCAAATGGCGGGGCGACTGCGAAGGAGAGGGTGGGGCGGGGCATGGGAGAGGATGGTGTGGGGTGAAGGCGGGGCGGGGAGAAACCAGGACAAGTGCGAGGGAGATGGCGGGGCGAGGGAGGGGGTTGTGTGAGAGGGGCGAAGGAGAGGGCGGAAAGAGGATAGGGTGAGAGTCGACGGGGAGGGGGGAGCGGCGAGGGAGAAGGGGCAGTGGTGAGGGAGAGGGCGGGAAGTAGCGAAGGAGAGGGCAGAGAAGGGCGAAGGAGTAGGCGGTGCGGAAAGATGGCGGGGCGAGTGCGAGGGAGAGGGCGGGGCGAGGGAGTCGCTGGGAGGTGACTGTGTGAATGGCGATGCTGGAGAAGATGGGCGGCCGCGGCGCCGGCGGTTCATCGCAAGGCTCAGGGGGCGCCCCTCCGCAGTAGAGTCCCTAGACACAAAGACTAGCGCTGCCGCCGCCAGTCAATATTCTCTTACCCGACAGCCCCGCCAAGCAGCTATCAGCGCAGACATGATAACAACTGAATGCATGATGGAGATTTCAAAGATATTAATATTAGTTTGAGATATATTGGTGATTCTCAACACGCAATATCCAAATCTCTTGACTTAACCGGCAGTGCAAAGGAATCTGCTGATCTTTGTATCTAGGGCCTCCGTTCGCAGGGGCTTTGCAGCGCTCCACCGGGCTCTCCCAGGCGCGGGCGACTCCGGGGAGCCACGCATGGCGGCTCTCTTTGGCTTGGCAGCAATATTTGCACTACGACCCACGCTTTCCCGTCTCTCGAGAAACATCGCAACTAAAGGGACAAAATTAAATGGATCCTAGGCTTCCGCGGTCACCAACACCGGTTACAGTGAGCCAAAAGGCAGCGCCTTGCCGCTCGACATCAGCCAGGGATTTATTTGGTGTGTTTAACAACAAATGGAATGCCGACTGAAATGTTCACGAGTCTCCGTCCTTTTTAACGCGACCAGGGAAATGCTTGAGCGGCAGCCTATACAACGAACCACTGGCTCCGGGCGAGATTTCTTTCCTATCTCCTTATCATTATCATCTTCAGCATCCCATCATGTTCCACAATCCGTACTGGGACGCCGAGCGGTACATACAGTCCTGGCCCACCCCCTCGCAGCCAGATAAGCTGATTTGGAGGCCTTTAGCCTCCAGATCCCCCATATCTGCTCTGAATAAAGCTAGGAAAAGAAAAAAAATCTGACCATAAGAAGAAAAATAATATTTATTTTAACAATGTTACACAATGCGTTATTTAACAGTTGACTGTATAATTTTAAAAATACTGGTCCATGACAAGTAATGCACTTAATCTTCTTGAACAATGACTTCCACCCTGACCGGATTTTTCGTCTACTTTCCCTGATTCGTTGAGCAAATACTGAGATATGGTCCCTTGTATAGTTTCAGATCATAAATCTATCTTCGCTATGCCTAGATTTTTTTGAGTTCTGCTATCACTAGTTGTGGTATGAGTAGAGCCCGGGAGGTGATTTGCTGTTTTGTTAGAAATACTATAAAATAAAACGTGCAGTTCGTATACCAATGCAAATCTGTGCCTCGGGAACGAAAATTTCTTGTTTTCAAATGTTGCTAACGACGTTTTGTTGGCACATTTATTCACCATTGAACTACGTTTACTGAAAGGGCGGGGAAGGGAGTCTGGAACTCAAGGAAGCGTGTGCAAATTGTACTTCTCCCGTGCGTCATATAACGTTTTTACCATTTTTGACGAAAACTAATCTATTAAAAACGAATTAAATCACGTGTGACGCACCGCCCAAGACTGCCTGGCCGACATTTTGACCATCATGTCAGTCTTCAAGGGTGCAGTACACTCGTGCATTTTGCTTCAACAGAGATTTACAATGACAATCATGTTCTCATGTTCCTTCTGTGAATATATTGTATGACAGCTATCTCTTCACCATTACTACTCTGTTTCCTAGTTCTTCCATTCTTAATTTCTTTCCTTGGTATGCTTTCCTTTCAATGTTTCTTTGCTTCCCTGACTTCCAACAACTCCCTCATGTCGGGTTTTATTAAAGTTAATGTGTTTTTTATTCAAAGTCTAAACAATTTATTTTCTTTTATGAGTGCAAATAAAAAATATAATACATTATTATATTATTATTTATTATATTTATTGCGTTAGAGGATGACTTTTCAACTGGACCTATTAGTCAATTCGTTTTCTTGATACACTTCATTTCAGTGGTTTCAAGAGAAGATATTCAAGTGAAATACTTTTAGTTTCCCAATACGTTAAACTGACACTACTATATGATTTGTTGGACAAAAAAATGTATACTCGTGTTTCATATTAATATTGTAATACTGAATTCGTATTTTTCTAAATTTAATTACATTGTTTGTGACAATTTATGCATTACTCCGTATTACTATGCCTGCTCTGACTTGGTGTTTTATTTGAGTATGTCATTTATGAACATAGTCTGCATTGCTATCCTCTTCGTTCTCAGTCTCGGCAATTCAACTTCATTAGGTGCATGATTTGACTTTTACGCTGCGCTCATGCACGATTAGGGCCCATGTTCCCGAAAACGTATTCAGTTGTTCTCGGTGTACACAGACTTCTGGTTTGTAAGCCGGTGTGAGAGGAATACTTGGAGTTTCACCTCGCAATTCACACTACGCGCGGATGCCTGGAATTGTTGCGGGAATTTATCCAATATACCTGTTCTCACGCAGCCAAGTCAACAACGGAATAATGGGGAGAATTCCAGAAAGTACAATTCGCCTACGTGCACACTATTGCGAAAGGAAGGAATGAAGTGGAGGTATGTCATGGAAGTCGTTCGTAACTAGCTTCCTCGGAATTATGTGAATAGAGATGAAAACAACTGTTCAATTTGTGTAGAATTCCAACTATATTTTCGTCCTTCCTAGACGATAATTCAATATTTTGTGAATATGATTATTCTGTTAAGAAAATAATAGTCCCTTTTTAAATTTGAGTTGAATTCGAAATTTGAAAGGTTTACTCGTTTGATGGAGAGCTGACATTTTTTGGGATTTAGGCATTCCTTGACAAATTGAGGTTAAATACTCTGGCTCATTTAATTCATTCGTTTTCTTCTAGAAACTACTGAAATTTAATCTTGATTTTTTTTGGTGGGAAGGGGGGATAAACTGTTCGGATTGCCCTATCGAGCAATAGGAAGGAAAACGTGAAATATTCTACAGAGATACGGGATGATATTATTAGTTTAGGGAGGTTTAAGCATATCTCTTGTAAATTTAGATTTAAATTCGACTTGGAATGTTTGCTGTGTGGCCTAGGTGGTATTGCAGAGCGGGATCAGATGAGGGAAGGGAAGAAAAGAAATTATTTGCTACTCTTTTTCTATGTTCTAGCACGGCTTCCATTTGGAGTTCTGTGTGAATTTGATGCTTAGGTATAAACCATGGAGCTTCAGTAGACTTTAAAACTCCTAACATCGCGTTTATTGTAGATTAGAGACCCATTTTGACTTTCTGCACTGAGGCATCCGAAAACCTGCCTAAGCAACGGGCTAGCATATTTAGAAAACTCAACAACTTTCAACTAAATATTCACAACGATATTCTTTAGCGGAAGACATTTTTCCTTGCAAGACGCAGGAGAGAAGTTTTTAATGGACAGGTAAACAAGGCTCAACATTTCATAACCATTCCCCAATACTGAAGGTTAGAAAAGCAGCTACTTAGAAGCGGCAGTCTTCAATTATTTTAAACAAAAAATTTTCCCCAAAAATTGGTGTACGAAATGATCTTTAGGACATTTTTGGATAATTTTTTGTATTAATAATGATATAGCAGAGATTAACGTAAATAGAACGATGGTGCCAACAATTTTTATTATAGGGATTGATTAACCTAAAAGCTAGGGAATCCCTGATCTACAACAACCATCTAAATACGGCTTGTTACTGCACCCATTCTTTTATACTCCGGATCGCACTGTACCGCACTGCAGCACACTGCAGGCCCACGCACTCTCCATGACGGCGCATTGGCTTGAAGAAAGCGATCGGCGCCTGCCTCCGCCCCGGGCGTTGGCTTTTCTGCCCCTGGAACGAGCGACGAGCGAGCGCTTCTCGGCGGAAACGCGCATCTCCCCGCGCCCCTCCTCCCCCGCACCCCGCTCCGCCCACGCCCCCCGCCCACGCCCACGCCCGCGCCCGCGCGCGCCCAAGTTTTAATGAAGCGCCGCGGAGAATCCACCGGCCGCGACCGCCTCCGTCAAAGAGAGGCGAAAAGGCGCGTCGCGGCGGGGGCGGGAACGGCGGCGGCGGCGGCGGCGGCGGCGGCGGCGGCGATGGGTGCGAAGGAGGGGGCGGTGCCCCAGGCGCTTTGTCGAGGGCCGCCCTCTCCTTCGCCGCTCCTCTGCTTCCCCTTTGAGACCGCCCCAATACACCCCTTCCCACCCCTTCTCCCGCCGTTTCGCCTCGTTTCCGCTCTCGATCTATTGTTTCCTCCCCACCGTGTCACACTCCCGTGTTGGTGTCCACTCCGCGCCCCGCCACGTCTCGCTTTCGCCTCGCCACAGCATCCGTGACTGCACCGATCCCGGCTTGTCTCCGTCGCCGGAGCTCCTTCCCGTCCCGAGTGTATTCACCTTGCACGCGCCCGCCTCGCCCCGCCCAGCCCCGCCTCGCCCCGTCTCGCCCCGCCCGCCCCGCCTCGCCTCGCCCCGCCTCGCCTCGCCCCGTCTCGCCTCGCCTCGCCCCGCCTCGCCTCGCCCCGCCTCGCCTCGCCCCGCCTCGCCCCGCCTCGCCCCGCCTCGCCCCGTCTCGCCCCGTCTCGCCCCACCCCGCCTCGCCCCGCCTCGCCCCGCCTCGCCCCGCCTCGCCTCGCTCCGCCTCGCCCCGCCTCGGCCCGCCTCGGCCCGCCTCGGCCCGCCTCGCCCCGCCTCGCCCCGCCTCGCCCCGCCTCGCCCCGCCTCGCCCCGCCTCGCCCCGCCTCGCCCCGCCCCGCCTCGCGCCGCCTCGCCCCGCCTCGCCCCGCCTCGCCCCGCCTCGCCCCGCCTCGCTCCGCCTCGCCCCGCCTCGCTCCGCCTCGCCCCGCTTCGCCCCGCCTCGCCCCGCTTCGCCCCGCCTCGCCCCGCCCCGCCTCGCCCCGCCTCGCCCCGCCTCGCCCCGCCTCGCCTCGCCACGCCTCGCCCCGCTTCGTAACACCGCGCCCTACCGCGCCCCGCGTTGCCTCACCTCGTCCCATCTCTCCTCCCTCGCGTCGATCCATCTCACCTCGATTTGTGCCAGCTGCGTGAAGCTCGAGCCCGCATTGTTGCTGACTCTGCAACGACTCTGACCGGAACGTCCCTGGGTTCACGTTCTGGCGATGGCAGATTTTCGACGCTAGCTAGATACCTAGGTCGAATTCGGCCGCCGTGTGGAGGAGAATTCTACCGGCCATTTGCTCTGATCGGCGGTTTTACGAGGTTTCTCCCATCAATACCTGTCCAATACTGGGCATTAACAAATGAGCAACGGACCGTGCACAAGCTTTTCTTCTCTCCCCTTATTCCATCCATTACACTACTACACACGTCGCGAGACCCGCTGGGAACTTAGATCGTTTCCTGGCTGGGGCGATCCCTTGCTGAGGAGAGATACCTGCAACGTGAAATCGCCGTACGTTGTCGTGAAGGTCGGCGCCTGATCTCACCATTCAGCGGAGACGGAACGTCGCAGACGCCATGCGTAAGAAGCGTTCACTAGGTCAATGGGGCTAATGACCATAGCGGCTGTCGTTGTGGGAAATGTCAATCAATCAATCAATCAATTGACTGATTGCTCCGCCTTGTTCCGCATCTTCCCGTCACTCCCCTTCTCGCCACACCTCTTTTTTTAAACATATTAATTGGTTCTAGATAGAATAAACCGTTTAGTATAATTACTTTACAAATGTGTTTTTAGACTTATGGTAGTTAAAATATCTAAGATAACTTAATCTATACATCGGAGAGGATACTCTAGGGAAGAACCTCGGGGTTATGTTTCATGGTTGGCTAAGATTTTGAGAAAGGCTTCAAAAGGGAGTCTATTTTTTATTCGGGTGTGGGTTGGATTTTTCGGTTGTTTGAAATGGGATGGGCTGCTGGGAGGTTTGTTAGGTTTTGGTAGAAATTATGTGACATATGGGCTTTTGGTTTATTATTGAATTGATGTTTAATTCGGAATGCAGTTGTTTATTATTTATGAACCAGGAGGCATTTGTGATTAATCTGATAAATTTGTTTTTATTGACTTTTTGAATTTTTTGACATTTGAATTTTATTGACATTTGTGGAGGCTACGTTCGTCCATATTGGACATGCGTAGAACATTAGCGGCCTTATTATAGCTTTATAAATTGTTGTAAATTTTGTGTATTACAGGGATTTGTGTTTGTTGATTATCACGCCTCTACTCGCCTGGCTTTCTTATCCTCGTCTAGCATCGCCCTCCATCCGTTCTCTTTGGCCTCTGGCTCTCGTTTAGCTCCCTCACCTCGGCGTTGGCCGCGACCCTCTCCTCACCTTCCCTAGCCCTCGCCTCAAACCCAACACTTCAACCCATCGCCCCCTCCTTTTTGTCTTACATACCTACATTTGTCCCCGACTTGCCGCCCTTGCGTCACCGCCGCCTCCTCGACCAGCCTCGCTCCGCCCGGTCTTTCTCGTCGTTCGCACCTGCCTCTCACACCGAGCGAGCTCTTCAAGTCCCGGCCCTGTCCTTTCCGCCCGAGGGTGAACGACGCACTCAGACATACTCTCCGTAGTTCTCACTGCACTGACTTCCACGCCGATGTACTCTCCATAGAACTCGCACTGTATTCCACGCTTACGTACTATCCATAGTATTCGCTGCACTGAATTTCACGTTGACGTACTCTCCGCCGTACTCGCTGCACTGAATTCCACGCCGACGTACTCTCCGTAGTACTCACTGCACTGTATTCCACGCTGACGTACTATCCATAGTATTCGGTGCACTGAATTTCACGTTGACGTACTCTCCGCCGTACTCGCTGCACTGAATTCCACGCCGACGTACTCTCCGTAGTACTCGTTGCACTGATTTTCCACGCTGACGTTCTCTGCGTCGTACTCGCTGCGCTGAACTCCACTCTGTACTGTCTGGAATGGCACTGTTCATTTGGCGCTGGTCCGTCCGTTTTACAGCCGGCGCTGCCACAGGCAGACTCGTGTCCCGCTACGGGGCCGATCGCGCATGACCCAGTCGTTCTGCTGCTTCTCGCAGCTTCTCAAGCCGGGCACGCGCGGCAGCTTCGAAATCTTGCCATACACTACACAATACGTCGCCAATTAGACTAATTTTTGTTCCCTATAAGACAAGTTTGCCACTGATTATAAATCTCAAGACATTTGTTTTTTAAGCGAATGCGACGTTGAGATTGTTTTCTTATGTTGCATTAGGAACACGGAATTCTCAGTTATTACTGGAACCATTTTGGTTGTAGAAAATTATGTAGAATTAAGAGAAGTGAGAACAATTCATCTTAGGTGGTTAAATAAATGCATCATAACTCTTAAAGTTTTTTCTTCCATATCCTCATCAATGATTATTTGCTCAGTGATACTTGTTGAGTAGGTTCTTGCCTAACCTCAAAATGGCAATGCCAAATTTTTAGTAAACACACTTGACCCATGAGAAAATTTCGCAGTGGACAAATCGTTAATGTAAATTTGAACATAGCTTCAAATATCGGGAAACCAAAGTGTCTGAATTCAATATGCAATGTAATGATATGAGCCTCATATGATTAACGACTTCTCCGTATCCGTAGATTCATTTACCGTTCAGAGAATATGTCTACACATTACATCTGCGATTATTGCTGTAATGACGTCTTTTAGCTGTCAGGAACAACGGTAAGGAATGACGACTGGAATAGTGCATGTTTTTACTTGAAATATTGTTTCTGTTTTAATTTGCGTTGGAGATTTCTCCTTGTTGAAATGGAATTTCTCTCATATCTCTAGAAGGATTTGTGAGTTCTAGTGTTATCATGTGTTACCCATAGAATCTCTTGAAATCACATAGTACTCTTCACTTATCAATTTTAATACAAGTTTCTTTGAGAATCCCGGAAAGACATGCGTGCAAATCATTAAAATTTCCTATTTCCGCACTTTGAAGACATTTTAAGCCATAAACGTCGTTAATAATGCCAGATGAATCCAATAGAAACTCGTACTCCCAGCGGTGACTTAACTGTACACACCTAATTAGACGAAGTTCACAAATACGGGGCCCTCCCACTCCCCGCGGCGTCCGCCCTGAAGCCAATGGGCTGCCGCCTTGCGAAGCTAGCTTCGCCTTGCGAGTTGGCCGCGTCATGAGCTGCGGAAGCCCCCGGGAACAGCTTTATCACCGGAGGAAAACTTAGCGCCTCCGCGCCCGCAATCTCTCCTGCCTGCTCAATAAATGCTCCATTCTTGCGCCTGTCACAGATCTCTTGCGCTGCATAAGAAGAGTCATTAGTCGCTCTCGGCCCCCGCCCCTCGCCCGCCGCCCCGCCCGCGACCGCAAACGTCTTCTCCCCCGCGCCCCGCTCGCCCGCGCCCCGCTCGTCCTTTGAGGCGAGCCGAAGGGACTCTGTTTTATTGTGGCGCACGAGACGTAGACAGATTTACGCCACTTCTGAGAGCAAGCCGGGCTATTACGGCAAAGCGGACCGCCCCCGCGGGAAAACATCCGCAACCCCCGTCCCCGCCCCGCTTCCTCGTGCCCGCCTTGCACCTCCTCCCACCCCCCACCCCCCGCCCGTGCTACCTCCGCTCCGCCCGCAGGGGCTAATCCCCCGGAAGAACAGCTCGCACCATTAATTCCCGATGACCGGCCTTCTCTGCAGCCTCCGGTGCGCACTAATACTATTAACGGGCGGGGATGGCGGGGGAGGTGGTGGGCACGGGCGGAGCGGCGAGATTTGGTGGAGCTGTGGGGGAGATGGGGGTGATGGGGAAGGTGGTGGTGGGGACGGCCGAGGCGGGGGAGGGATAAAGCGGGAGCGGTGGCGTGGGCGGCGGCGCCCGGAACGGTGGGGGAGAGAGTGGCAAAGGCGGAGGCGATGGGTAAGCGCGGTGGTGGCTAGGGAATGTGGGGGTGACGGGAAGGTGAGGGCGGGGACGGCCGATGCGGGGAAGGAATAAAGCGGAGGCGGTGGCGTGGGCGGCGGCGTCCGGAACGGTGGTGGAGAGAGAGTGGGAACGGCGGAGGCGATGAGTAAACGGCGCTGGTGGCGAGGGAGTGTGGGGGTGACGGGAGGATGAGGGCGGGGACGGCCGAGGTGGGGAAGGGATAAAGTGGGGGCGGTGGTGTGGGCGGCGGCGTCCGGAACGGTGCCGGAGAGAGAGCGGGAACGGCGGAAGCTATGGGTAAGCGGCGGTGGAGGCGAGGGAGTGTGGAGGTGACGGGGAAGGTGGAAGGTGGAGGCGGGGGAGGGATAAAGCGGAGGCGGCGGCCTGGGCGGCGGCGTGGGCGGCGGGGAGAGCGCGGGGAGCGGAGGCAGCGAGGGAGTCGGGGGTGGCGGGGTGTTTGGCTGAGCCGCCGGGAAATGGCCCCGGTGTGGAAGATGAGCCACGGAGGAGAGCGACCTAAGGACGGGGAAGATGGAGCGAGGCAGGCAGTGAGCGCCAATGGTTCATAAAACATAGAGACGGTGCGATGGGCGAGCGGAAGGAGGGCTGTATAATGCACGCCTAGGCGAAAGAAAATCAAGACGATACGTTCCACTCGGAGATGAGCAAAAGTAAACAGATAAAAGAAGCGTTGGCGAAGCCGTTAAATATTTTTGAAAGAAAATACGAAGATGTGTTTTCCTTACACTCGGAAAATATTAGTGTTTGTAACAGCTACATCAATGGAAAAGTGGAACGTTACTCTTAAAGGAATATGACTGCAGTACAAGATATTCCGTACACGATTTCAACTCCGAATGTTAGCTAATAATATGAATGATATTTCATTTATAAAGTAACCATATGTTTCCAAATTCTAATACTCATAATATACTTTTATCAAGACTTTTCATGGGAAAAGAAGAAAGAAATGTATTTGTGGATTTCTGCTGCACACGTACTATCGTTTTTTTTACTTCATCTACTATATACTACTTAGTAAAGGAAAAATATCGTATTGTAATGCTGAAATGGAAATTGACGACTTTTCGTCCAAAAATGTGTTGTTGAATCTTGATATATAGTGGATAAGTTTGTTCCTCTGTGTAATAAATGACTTCCTCTAGAGCCTTGTGTAGTCAGGATACACGATTTGTGGATCCTTGATACCCAAAAATTGGTGTACATCCGTCTATTCGTCTGTTCGTCTATGATCAACGCTAGCGCCTAAACCGTACACACATATTTTTTCGACATTGATACTCCCTGATTGATCTGTTTCAATGCGAGACCCTGCGGATTTGAATGGGATATTTTGATTTTGGGGGTACAATACAAGAAGCCTTAACATTTTCATTTTTTTTAATGGCTGCAAATTTTTGGTTACTTTTGTTTCTTCGGATCAAGGACTGTACATTTAGAAGAGGTACAGGTCTTCGTTTAAATTTTGGGCCGGTCTCATTTCCGTCTAAATCATTGACTTTTTGAAAATGCCAAACAAATAAAATCTTTTTCTTTGCATTCCTGCGACTACTATTCTGAAGGTAGAGAATTTTCTTTCATGAAATCCTTTTTAAAATGATGGATTTTTACAAAGGTCGTGTACAATTTTTCAAAAATGTGAATAGTTTTTTGCAAGGCAATTTCCGAACAATCATTTTCTCAAAATGGCTCCAATTTATTTTTACTAGAGCAAAGTAAGCTTGTAAAAATTGCGTAAGTCCTATTTTCGGTGAACACTATATTTTTGAAAATTGCAAAACTAAAAAACCAAACCAAAAACATTGCAAAAGTTCAATATTGATGCTAGAGATAGAATGTTTGCTTGAAATGTGAAAAGTTTATAACAAATCTCAAAAAACGGATCCACTTTTCTTTAAATGCTTTTGCTCGAATAGAGCAAAATATGCTTAAAATTGTTCAGGCCTAATTTTTGTTGAACTATGAATTTTTGAAAATTTGCCAAAGACAATTGCCATTTGACAAATAATTCTCGAAAGTAGAGGCTGTTTATTTCTTTCCACTAGTCACAAGTTTATTTCTCTTTCCTTCCAATAACTTTGGTCCAAATGAAGTGGACTGTCATTATCTTTCTGCTGATACATTTACTTGTTAGCAGATATGATACAGAATTCAACAAAAAATATTGGAAATCAAATGGTCTTGTTGAGTACATTTTAGTCCAAGAAGCAATGTTTCACCTAACAATGTTTCTGGCTGTCTTTCAAACAAAATGAATGCACACCTTAATTGTGCATTAAATTAACTTTGAAGCTGAAAGCAAGCATATAAAATGAGAGAATATTAAAGAAAAACTTACAATCCAACTTTCATTACCTAATTGTTTACTAATATTGAAGATGTAATATGTGACTTGGAACAATCATTGAATACATTTCGGACCCTTGAACGATTTTGTTCTTCTTATTTGAAACTCCGTGGATAGCGTGGCATTGCCTTTCAGAGGTGGTGAATAATACGTTAGTGAAGAAATCTATAAATTAAAATCCCCAGCCCATGTTTGGTTGAGATTTGTGGATACGTCTGGCGTATCTTTTGATGAATTCCAAGAGCAAATCAAACCACAATCGCACGTCCAATTCTTCCTTAGTTCTACATGCATTGTATTATTTTTTGTTTTGTATGAGTAATTTTAAATTAAAATATTATCAATTATTATAAATTAATTTATTTCAAATTAAATTCTATTATTTTAAATTTTAATTCACTTTAAAGTGCTAACGATTCACTAATATTATCATTAATTTCGCTGTATGTGTGTCACAAAAAAATTACAATGTTCTGTGCTAATATATGTATTATTGTTCTGTTAGCTGCCTGGTGATGGGGCTAACCTTGCTCTTAAAGATCACGAAGAAACTTTCATTATATAAATAACTACAATTTTAGAAAAAAATATAATTGATTGTCTATAAGTATAAGGCATTGTAATTATTCTACCATGCATTATACTACTAAATACACGGAATTTATCGGCAAATTTATCTTACACTCTGTACGTGGTACATGCAAACTATGAGGTCTTATAAATTTGTGTGGCTAGTCTTATTTCATCAGTTCATGGGCGAAAACTTATATTTGTACTGCAGAGAATCTCTAGTTTGTCAACACTCTCCGATCAGCTTTCTTTATAGTTTGTTGGTTATAGTCGGAGGCCCTGAAGCAGAGATTTTTAACACGCCGACATCGCCTGTTCATATTATGATGTATATTCCATATAACAGCAATGATGTATGGTCCTGCCGCGAGGGCCCTTACGTCTGCGGCGCACATATCTTTAAATTTGGCCCCGGGCACAGCTGACCGGCCATCATCCCCTCCATGATGCATGCGGTGGAGGGCGCTCACTGGGCCGAAAACCGTCTTTACGGGAGCGAAATAATTTGGACCTTATGAAATTATAATGTTTTGAATTGTAGAGAGGACTACTAGTTCAAACTAGTTACGAGCCTTCAAAATAATCCCCGACGGCGTCCACACATCTTTCCTAACGATGAGGCGGTGAATACAATCAGCTGTGTGTGATGCGTCCATGCGCGCCACTCATCGTCGATGAACTTGTTAGGATGTCCTCCACATTTTCAAACCGCTTTCCACGCAGCGGTGTCTTCATTTTTGGAATGAGATCAAAGTCTCACGGACTGAGATCAGGGAAGTATGGAGTGTGTTCCAAGATCTCCCACCCGTTCCGCCGCACACGGTTCAGGACACACGCTGCAGTGTGGCTTGCCGCATTATCATGGAGAAGTTGGTTGGTTGGCATTATCATGGAATGGTTTGAAGTTTGTGAAAGTGAGCCATCACGAACAGGATGACTCATGAGAATACAAACATTCATCATCCAATTGTTTACTAATGTTAAAGATGTAAGATATGACTTGAAAGAAACACTGAATACTTTTGAGACCCTGGAACGATGCTGTTGTTCCTATTTGACTCTGTGGTTAGCCTACTCATTTTTTATCAGGGGCTGTCATAAGCCAAAATAACCACGACCTTCGTGGAGGGGGATTACGTCGGATCGTGGTTTCTGGTGTCGTTGTCGTGGCGAACCACGACGACGCCATTCATTTGATTGCCTCTTTAGTTCTGGTTCAGACGCTTGCACCCACGTTTCGTCAATTGCAATAATTGACGAAAACAAACATCTCATTTACTTCATCCTCGAGCATTTCTGCCATAAAATACGCAATTATTACATATACTAGCTGATCAACTTCGATGGCATCCATCTTGGAACACAGAGTCTAAGATTCTAACGTTTGTATGTGTTGTATACTAGACACCAATGCACTCAGACGTCATCTGGTGATTGCATTCCGTACTGTGTACACCATGTTTTCAAATGTGCAATAACCGCATACGTGGTTATTTGGGAAATATATAAAATAGTTGCCATGACTTGTAATATAAAATAATTGCCACTTCTGAAATGACACTCGTATGAGCTTGTCGAATCTATTATTGGCATTGGCATAAAGTTACGATTGATGGGTTTTCGCTCGTATATTATACGGCAAATGAAGTTTGCAGGAGAACATGATATTACTCTACCGTAATATAGAAAATAAATGTACATTTAATGAATTCGATTAATCAAGAAATTTGGAATACTGATGATAGACCTAATAACAAATTATCCTTCAACGAACAGTAGAGCGGTTTTGTTCGTTATATACTGTAAATGTATGAAATGGGAACACTAAGTTTATCGCCTCGTTTCAGATGTAGACACGTTTTTCCTTCAAAAATCTTAGACATTTGATGAAATCGAATCACATCTTTGAAACTTTGATCGTGTTTGAACTCTCTAGTCTCAATACATGAGATTTCATTTCATGTGCGAAATGTTTGATTTTTTTCCTTTTGCGAAACGAACAATTGTTTCATTATAACTAATAGTCAGCAAATCTTGAAGAGGTGTGCGCGAAACATCACAAACGTCGTGCGAAAAATCATTCACACATGTCCTATTCAAAAGTAGTGTACGCAAAACGTGCGTGTAGTGATTTATTTGTTATATAACGTACTATTGGGCTCCTGTATCAGTTCCTATATGCGAGAGTTGGATTTTTTTTCATCGTGGATTTACAAGCTTGAAATTAATTTTGCCGGCACAAAAACCGTTTCCGGAGCAGTGCGCCGTGTGGCGCGGGCTTAGCCGAGCCGGAACCGCGGCCTTCCGACCCCCCCCCTTCCCACTCCCCTTCCGGCCACGCCCATCCTTCTCCTCCCGGCGACCGCGCGACGCGGACCTGAGCGCGGCTGGGCGCTGTTTTTGCCCCCGGCCGTGCGCCGCGTTCCGAGATCCCCGCGGATTCGGCCTCGCCCCGCCCCACCCCCTCGCCCCGTCGCAGGGGCTTCCGCCGCCGGCTCTCGCCGCGCCCTTCCGCCCGCTGCCGCCGCTCTCCTTACCTCTCCCCCTCTCATTGTTCTCTCCCCTCCCCTCTCCTGGCTCAAGGCATCAACTGGAGTCACTGCCGTGCCTCTGGCCGGGAGGTCCTTGGCTCGAGTCCCGACGGTGGCAGGAGTTTCGACACTGGCTATGTAGCTAGCTCCAGTTCAGTCGCTGTGTGGTGGAGAATTGTAGCGGCCGGTGGCCCTGATCGGTAGTTTTCCGCGATTTCTCCGATCAACTCCAGGGGAATGCCAGAGCAGTACTGTAACAAACGGGTCACTGACTTCGCGCAATTTTTCCTTCCCCTTGCATGTGCTACACACTTACTCTAACATGCACTACACTTCCACACATGCCAGGAGACCGGTCGTGTGTTTATAGCTTGCCCCGGCTGGTGGGAGACACGTGGTTGGGGAAAACCCGGGTAGCTGACGGTAGGTCAGCGCCGAATCCTGCTAGCCAGCGGTGGAACATCACCGCCACATCTCGATGCAAAAAACATGCACTGCATTTGCGAGACTAGGGACCTCAGGAGTTGACGCGCCCGTAATCACTAACAATCTATCAACGAACCCCTCTCCCCCACACTCTTCCCGTCGTCCTTACCGCTCTCCTCCTCGCTCTCCCCGTGGATTTCCTAGTTCTTCTTCACTCCGCCCAAACTCCAAACCGTCGTGCCTCACTCAGCCTCACTCTTCGCAATGAACCGTTCCATGCCGCTCGCACCTTACCCTTGCTCCCTCGCGCTCTGCAAGGCGCTCCCGTCGAACCGCTTACCCCTTCGCCCTCCCCTACGCTGCCCGCCTGGCCCAGCCTTTCATCTCATCAACCCCCTTCGGCGGTCCGTCACCTAACTCTCCACGCCTTCTCGCTTCCCTCCTTCTCTTTCTGCTCCTTCGCGTTTCCCTCCGTGCAATACTCTTCCCCGCTGCGCGCCTGGCCTCGTCGTTCTTTCCGGCGTTCTTTTATCTATTCCCGTTCTGCTCAGTCACCCCTCTCCTCGCCAGCGGGTTGTGACCTGCCACCCTGCCGTCGTCGCGCTCCGGTCGTCCGCACCCACCATTGTTTCCTTCCCTCCCTCCCTCCCTCTCTGCTAGATGGACTGAACCCACCAGACTGATGCTCCTCGGCTTAATTCGTTTTCACCCCCCTCCCCGCTGCCAGAGATGTGCTGTTGCGTTCCTCGGTCGGTGTTTTTTTCCTTCTGTAGTAGGCCTTGTCACGCCCACCTTGCTCGCAACACGCCTAATCACACCTACTCTCGTCCCTGCTCGTATCGTACACTGCCACCTCATTCGTTTCTCTGATTACTCTATCCAGCCTACGCCATTCTCTTTGTTTCCCGTCATTACTTGTATTTAATTAACGTTAGCAACTAATACTGACGTTTGTGGAAGTGTAGTGCATGCAAGTGTGTGTATGTAAGTGCCAAGGACAGGACAAGGAAGCGGAAGGAAACAACGGGCACGGTCCGTGCCACGTTTGTTGGGGCACTGCTCCGGCTTTCGCCTGCTGGTGATCGGAGAAACCTCGGAAAACCGATCAGAGCAGCCGTCGATTTTGCATGACCTCACTCAATGTCTGTATCAAAGTAGTTCAATATGAAAATATGATATAATGAGACGTATTAATACACGAGTGTGTTATTCTGATACGGGCGAGTCAAACTTAACTTTGAATCATTTCGTGACAGTTAACACTCAAGGTTCAGCCAAAGCCACCAAGCGGACAGATCTCTACCCTACCCTGCGGAAGGTGGCATTGGTTGTCGAGTGAGTAAAGAAGTTAAGTTTTAACTTACTAAAGGAATATGTTTCCATAATCCAAAAGGCAACTCATTGAAAACAGTTTATTTTCTATGAATAATGAAAATAAGTTAAATTGAACATTGTAGATAACATTCATTTCGTTTTATTTTCGCTTTTTCTCTTCTTTCTGGATATGTCAGTTCCACCCGTGATTCACTAGACATTTGAAATAAAGAATTGGCCGATTTTTAGGACAACCATAAAATATTCCCCCCGTCACATACAGTTTTTACTGTTTTTTGACTGAATAAATCTAAACCATACGGCAGCAACATATAACACAAAATGACTTAGGTTCTGATCTTAACGTCAATCATATGTTTTCTCCAATAACTACCTCTGCGCTTGTCAAATAGGATCAAAGTTAAATTACGATCCAATTTATATTAAATAATATTCCGCTTAAAAAAATTAAAACTGACAAGCGTAATATAATATTAAACACATTTTAATGTGCACAACCGCACGAAACATTTACTAGAACGATTCTCAATTATTAAGTGTCAATACTTAGTTCCTAAACTTTTCTGTGATTGGTCAAGAACCTGTATCGTAATCATGAAATCTGTATGAGTATCATTATGCAACTAGTTGCATCCATGGGCTGACAGATTTTTACAATGGGAATAGAAAAAAATCTTTATAATATTCTCACTGCTTCGATTCACTCATGACTTGTATCAATTCATATGAAATTCTTTTCAGCGATGCCATAACAAACTAACTCACTCGTGACAAGTAATACTAAATTCCGGCTGCACTCGCTGAACCACCACTTCCGAGACACTATCAGGAAGCTCTCAGCTCATATGGCTGGCGAAAAATGTATTTTGCAAGGCGCAGCATTATTCGGCGATGCTCAACTGTCACAGAATTTGTCAAATATAATCGTTTGCTTTTCAGAACCGATGACAGAATCGAGTACAGTTCTCGATTTTTCATTCCATTTCTGCTGCATACGTAACTTACGGTTCCGTCACTCCCAACATCAAAGCCATGAGCCTTTCACCACTGTAACCTGTCTGGCCACTGTGTACGGCACATCCCACTTCCTTGCCCGCGTATTGGGCGTTTCGACAGTACGGATCCTATCTCATCTGCCATCATTTCTTCGTGCTGATTTATAAATTTGTTGTTTTTTTTTCGTAAAAATAGCGTAATATGTACGTTACATTTTGGGGAGGAGTATAATCTACGCACATTATCTTGAGCTCCAGAACCTCTTCCCCGACATTTTTATATGCAAACTAGTTAAATGATAAATAAAACAAAGCGAGGTTAGCAACCTTTCGGAAACGAGATATTTTCTCTCCCGAGTTATAGAGAAATGATTTGCATCAGAAAACAAACTTCAGATTTGATTTTATAGTATTGCTAAAATGGCTATCCACACCCCGGCTCTCCTCCCACCTTTCAAAAGGGGAGTGACTGAAACTACACGACGTATATTCTTCTGGCAACACATGACTTAACCGGTTGCGTTTCGATGCGTGATCACCTGACCCGATTCTCCGTCAGCCATTTCCGTCGGTTACTGCCTCAGCTCAGCTGGCTTCCGCCTCGCTCGCACCTTGGGTTTTGCCCCGCGCGCGCGCCCTCACCGCCCTCGCCGCCCTCGCCGCCCTCGCCGCCCTCGCCGCCCTCGCCGCCCTCGCCGCCCTCGCCGCCCTCGCCGCCCTCGCCGCCCTCGCCGCCCTCGCCGCCCTCGCCGCCCTCGCCGCCCTCGCCACCCTCGCCACCCTCGCCGCCCTCGCCGCCCTCGCCGCCCTCGCCGCCCTCGCCGCCCTCGCCGCCCTCGCCGCCTTCGCCGCTCTCGCCACCCTCGCCGCCCTCGCCGCTCTCGCCGCCCTCGCCGCCCTCGCCGCCCTCGCCGCCCTCGCCGCCCTCGCCGCCCTCGCCGCCCTCGCCGTCCTCGCCGCCCTCGCCGCCCTCGTCGCCCTCGTCGCCCTCGCCGCCCTCGCCGCCCTCGCCGCCCTCGCCGCCCTCGCCGCCTTCGCTTATCTCCGCCGCCGCGCTCGTCGCCTGTTTTTGCGTGGGCCGCGAGGCTAGGCGGAGCGCCGGGGGGTCTCGATAATGGGCCCCGCGCTGGTCTCAGGTGACCCGGCCTCGGCCCCGGGCCCCGTCCGGCTCAGGCCCAGGACGCGGGGGGGGGGGGGGGCACGCCGGACGGCTAACAGGTTACGCGTCGGGCGCGGGGAGGTTCCCACGGCGACGACCTGGCCGCCCGCCACCTGCGTCTCTGCAAGCCGCTCCCACCGCCGCTGACCCTCGCCATCTCGCCTTCCGACTCCTCCCCTCCTCATATGGCCCCATCCACCGGATGAAGTGGCCCAGGGCGTCAACTGATGTCACTCCAGTGCCTCTGACCGAGAAGTCCTAGTTTCGAGTCCCGACGGTGGCAGGATTTTACTAGCTACATGATAGCTAGGTCATCTCCAGCCGCTTTCTGGTGGAGAATTCTAGCGGTCCGATGCACTGATCGGTATTTACTAGGCTGTCCGGGTGACGCCGCGTCCATGGCGAAGATGCTGTCGTTTCGGTCGCCATTCTGCGACCCGAAACGTTGGCACCTTCGCCATGGACGCGGCGTCACCCGGACAGCCTTGTAAATACTGACTCCGGCCGCGGAAGCCTACGCTCTCTCTGACCAGTAGTTTTTTGTATTTTTTTCCCATCAAGACCAGGCGAATGCCGGATCAGTGTGTGAACAAAGTGATCGCGTGCGATCTTTCTTTCTTCCTTGTCTTATCCTTGCTTACACTTGCATGTACTACACTTCCAAACATGCCGGGATACCGGTCGTGTGCTTAGAGCTTGTCTCAGCTGCTGGGAAATAGCTGGTTGGGGAAAACCCTGCAAGCCGTCGGAAGGTCTGAGCCAGATTTGTCCGTCCAGCGGCATAAGCTCATCGCTACCGCCCGGGGAGAAAATATGCACTATACTTTTGAGACTAATGACCATAGCATCTGACGGGCTCGGAATCACTAGTCAATCATAGGGACCCCTGATTCCTCTACTACCATGTTCCCTCATTTACCACGTCCCGGCGATTTCCCTACTCCGACCTCTCGTGCCCTAATATCTTTCCCCGCCTCCCCGTCACTTCCCTGTCATCTCCCCGCCCCATAACCTCCCTGCCTCCAGGGCTCCCAGTACTGAGCCTTTTCCCCGCCCCCAGCCTTGCATGTCCCGCAAAAGTCTTATATTGTTTCCTTGAGAAACATCACCCCCCCTATCCCATTCTCCCACTCCTCCGTCTTCGCCGTTCGTCGACACTGGAGTTCTGCCTGCCTCCGCAGCCCCCGCAGACCTCGCCATTCACCCGTCCTCGGTACTTCTTCGTTCCCTGATTCCATGCCACAGACACGCCCACAGAAGGAGACTGTAGGCCTTTGAAAATTTTCATGTAATAAAAAAGATGTTTTTGTATTCCAGCATTATACACGTCTTTTTAATTACAAAAAAATCTTTCATAAAATAGCATTTCAGCATTTCCTGGTGCAGATTATGACGTATTTGCAATTTATGGCACGAGTAATTGTGTCATCACTCATTCAGCCCACCGCAGCGAGAGAATCATGTGGAAGTAGTGGTAAACAGAACGTTTTTCGCACAGATGTCAAATACCTGTAACGTCTCAATTAAGTTGTTTACAAAAATTCAATTTGGTTCTATTGTAAATTATAATGCAAAAAATAACGTATGCAACTCATTTATAATGTTGCTTTATTGAATTCGTAAAAATGTGTAACCTCGCTCTTAAAGTCGCAAAACGCTTTCAAAATATGTACTCATACAATAAAGCTTGGCATTATATATTTGTTGAATAGTATACTATTATTTCCCTAAATAAGATCATTTTCTGTGTTTAAGCTGACACTTCGAGGAATTCATTCCCGACCTTTAGAGGAGAAGCTCTCCAAACCATTTGGTAACCCTATAAATGGTTCAACATAAAATATTTTCTATAATATAACAACATCATAAAGGTTTTTCTTTTATTATCCTTCTCGTATATTTTATTTACTGATACAATGTCGATGTAAATAAAAAATAGCCGAGGTCGCTGAGGCTGAATTTCAGTATCCTTGAAGGGTTGCGTGTTCGAATGCCGTCCTGGGCAAAGATATTTGTGTGTGTTAGTGTGTGTTTTTTCACAGTTAACCCAAAGTTAAAAGTTACAGTGGTCGCTATATGACCAAGCTGTTGAAAAACAACCTTAAATAAATTTAAAAATTAAAAATAATGCAGGACGGGGTCAAGGGTGGCCAGAAATGTAGCTGCCCCCTCTTGTTTTAGGCTGGGCAACCCTTTGCTCCTTCTAATTTGTTGCTCGATATTCTCAACTCCACCCACGCTTCCTTGCTCCTACCTCCAACCTGCTCACCTTTCCCCCTTTCCCTACCTTTCTTCCATCGCTGTCCTTCCCTTCCTCCCCATCATCCGTCTCCATTCTCCTCTCCATCTTTTCCGTCTTCTGCTCTCGTTTGCATCTTGTTCTCGGCGTTCCTCTTGTTCTCGCTCTACCGTCGCTCCCACGTTTTTTCTTTCTTCGGTACCCTACCTCTGTTCACCCCTGCGCTCCCGCGACCAAAGTCAAATCCCGATTACACTCATATCTTGAGATCGCGGACGTTAATTACGTTCCAAGCGCGAGAATGCCCTTCGTAGTCTCTGGATGTTAGAGATAACCCGTATGTATGAGCGTGGGACGGGCAGAGAGTAACTTAAGTAAGACGTTTTTGCTGCGATACTACAAGAAGAACGTTTGCATTGTGGGACTTAATAATCCTGGCTCTAGACAGAAGTTTGTTGTTTAGATGCACGCAAACTTCAAGATTATGTTTATGGCTTTGCGACTTCATTTGTTTTTACTTATCGTTGCAGAAAAGATATAAGGTGAATGCTGGGTCATAAGTAGGTGACACAAGAAGTGTAGTAAATTTACTCTGGATGCGTTGCTATCTATCCTTCCCAAATCTTCGTTTTGGTCCATTCCCGATACAGTGGTATGGAAAACGCCACCGGATGCGACTACTGCCATTGAACGTCAACAACAGGTCCATGCTTCATTTATCTGTCAAGCATCGAAGTTTTTTCAGTTGACGCCTGTTACGGAGATTTTCGAATATGTTTATGTGCGGTGCTGAGAACTCGTCAACATGTTATCTGCGCGTGGTTGTGGCTCAGTGTGGTACTCAGAACTGCGACGAGTGATCTCAGGCACTATGGAACCCTTTACGACGCGGGAGGCTAGATATATTTAACATTATATTACTGATATTATTGATTACTATTACTTTAATGTGTACTGTCCATTACGAATATAAATGTTTAACAGATGGGCTGAGAAATTCGTATGTGTATGTCTATTGTATGCAATTATTGATTCTGTGAGGCGATTTATGAATAATGTTTATAATGGTGATTATCATATTCGAATTAAGTATTATTTTTCAATATACGATATTAATCATTCATAGAGAGTAATATTGTAACTTGTGATATATCATCACAATATCCATATTTGCAGCATAAAACACCTGGACAAACACTCTTTTACCCATTGGAAAGTCGCATATTCATTGACGACGTAAAACAATGCGTAGCTGATTGCAATGTGTTAATATCTTCAGCTTGCCTATTACCCATGAACTTTTCGTAGACCTTTGACGAATTAACATGTCGGCCCCGCCTTGGCAGTTGCGTGCCGGCGCGCGATAAAAACGCGCAGAGTTTGAAAGGACACCCAATAAAAACGGCGGTTACATTTGTGAGGATTCGGGCGACGTGCGTCGCCTGCCGAGGCGGCGCGTGCCTCGCCGCCGAGATAGGGCCTCGGCCGCCGCCTGCGCGCGCCCGAGCGCAGAGAAAGAGCCGCCCAGAAAAGTTTGCGGACGCGTGGGCGAGCGCGGCGCTGCGCGGCGCTGCGCGGCGCGGCCGGGCCGCAGGTGATTGTCGGGTCTCCGCGCCGCCTCGCAGACGAGCCCCGCCCCGGGCCCCCCAGCGGGGCGCGGGGCGCGGCCGAGAGTGGGCGGGGGGGGGGAAGTGAGGAAGGGTCAAGAGAGGGGGGAATCGCTTGGGCGAGGCAGAGAGGGCGAGTGGCAGAGAGCGAGAAAAAGAGGGCGAGAGAAAGAATGAGAGAGCGCGCCAGAGAAAGAGAGTGCGAGAGGGGGAAAGACAGCGCGAAAGAGAGAAAGAAAGCGCAAAAGAGAGAACGAGGATGAGAGAAAGAGCGAGAGAGAGAGAAAGAGCGAGAGAGAGAGAAAGAGCGAGAGAGAGAGAAAGAGCGAGAGAGAGAGAGAAAGAGCGAGAGAGAGAGAAAGAGCGAGAGAGAGAGAAAGAGCGAGAGAGAGAGAAAGAGCGAGAGAGAGAGAAAGAGCGAGAGAGAGAGAAAGAGCGAGAGAGGGAGAAAGTAAGCGAAAGAGAGAGAAAAAGAAAGAGTGAGAGAGACAGATACAGGGAGAGAGACAGAGATACAGGGAGAGAGACAGAGAGTGTGGCGATCGGGGAGCGGTGTACAGAGCCTAAGGACAAGGAATATGGTGACGCGGGGAAACTGAGGGGAATGATTGCCATGGGGGAAGCTGTATTTCGGTTTTGTAAGAACGTTCTATAAGCCCATTACTGGCGTCGATCTGTGGTGTAAATCCTTTTTTAGCATAATCATTGTCAACCGTAGTCAGTCTTTGCCTTTTATCCGTCGGCCAGGGGCTCGGCCCAGTTACATCCTCGGGGTTCCCGGACGGACACGCATCCAAGAACCCGCGGTGTCTCGACTTGCTTAACCTCCGTAATTTGACGGAGCGTAGTGAGGCAAGCGACACCGGTAGGTTGTATTTCTGCTGCGTTAGATCGGAACGGGTTTGCAGCGGGGCGGGTCAGGATCAGTGAGGGGCGGGGCGGGATCCGGCGCCGACCTACATGCCGGCTTGCGTGAGATTTGAGCCTCTAGCTATCTGCCGCCAGCGGCGTACCGTCCCAGCTAAGACAACCGCTAAGCATCCGAGTGGTCTCCGGACATATGTGTGTGTGTGTGTGGGTGTGTGTATGTAAGGTGAGAGCATAGGACAAGAAAAGAGAAGGAAGGATTGCTTGCGGTCCGTGGCCAGTTTACGAGAGTGCTGCTCCGGTATTCGTTTAGTATTGATCGAAAAATCTACAGGAAACTACCAATTAGAGCAGCCGCTAGAATTATGTCCAGAGAATGGCTACATTCAACCCAGTTACGTAACTATTATGGAAAAATACGCCGTCTGCATTCGAATCCAAGGATCTCCTGCTCAGAGTCACTGCAAAGACAATGGCAATGCTGGCTCTGAGGTAAACTCGGCCGTTTTCACTAGGCAGATGTTACTTTCAAACTCGGTAATCAACGGTCCGCGTTCTCCATCAGTGAGAGGTATGGGAGGCACATGCCGAGATGGTCGCTTCCGAGAAAACGTGCCAGCCTCAGCCGGAGAGGAAGGGCGTATGCTAGGCGGGTCGCGACCGCGGAACGCGCGTCGAGGAAAGATTGAGAGGCTGGAGCGAGGGACAGGGTGGCGGCGGCGGCGGCGGAGGAAGATGGCGGAAGATGCGGCCCGGGCCCGCGTCGAGTCGGGTTAGCGTCGGCGAAGAGTTGGGCGCAAACGCGGCGTGAAGTCCGCGTTTAGAAGGTTGCGGATGCGGAGAGAAACGGCTTGGGAGGCAGGGGCGGGAGGAGGCGGAGAGAGCGGGGAACGTGGGTCGGAAGCCTCGTCGAGGCAGAGTAGAACGGAAATCAAAGAATCGATAAGAATATTGATGTGCATTTTGTGCTATGGAAATGAATAAAAAAATATTTTTTTGTCACGATACAGTTGGTGGCATAGAAAGTTGCACTAGAAATATCGATAAAAGTACTTTTTATTTCATTTCACAATTACATTAAGTTATTGTCGTTCTGATAAATGTAGCCGTAACGATTTTTTTGTACAAGAACCATAACATTGTTATTCACGATTCCGCATTGTAGGTGACTTAAAATAGTTCTAAATAATATTTTTTTTTTGGAAATCTCTCAGAACTACTGTAATGATTCGGCTGTAGTAGTGTCAGTCGTGTAGTAGGAGCCTGTTAAAGGGGTACAGTCGAAGGGATGAGTCAAGCGGGATTGGGGGGGTGAGCGGGGCAATAGCGTGGCGGGAGTGGACGGGAGTGGCTCTAGCTCCTCGGGAACGGATCGGGAGACAGTCTGGTGTGGGTCGCGTACGGAGACGCGGCGGGGGTTTGGCGGGGATGGCGCGGGAACGGAACGGGAGCGGGAGGGATGGAACGGGGTGATAACTAGGCGAGAGCAGGGTGGGTGGGAGGCAGGACGGGATGAGAGCGGGGCGGGTGCGGTTGATTGCGAGGCAGGAGCGGGATGAGAGCGGGGCGGGTGCGGCTGGGTGCGAGGCAGGAGCGGGATGAGAGCGGGGCGGATGCGGCTGGGTGCGAGGCAGGAGCGGGATGAGAGCGGGGCGGGTGCGGCTGGGTGCGAGGCAGGAGCGGGATGAGAGCGGGGCGGGTGCGGCTGGGTGCGAGGCAGGAGCGGGATGAGAGCGGGGCGGGTGCGGCTGGGTGCGAGGCAGGAGTGGGATGAGAGCGGGGCGGGTGCGGTTGAGTGCAAGGCAGGAGCGGGATGAGAGCGGGGCGGGTGCGGCTGGGTGCGAGGCAGGACGGGATGAGAGCGGGGCGGGTGCGGCTGGGTGCGAGGCAGGAGCGGGATGAGAGCGGGGCGGGTGCGGCTGGGTGCGAGGCAGGAGCGGGTGAGAGCGGGGCGGGGGCGGCTGGGTGCGAGGCAGGAGCGGGATGAGAGCGGGGCGGGTGTGGTTGAGTGCGAAGCAGGAGCGGGATGAGAGCGGGGCCGGTGCGGTTGGGGGCGGGGCGGCAACTACCCGAGATGGGTGGAGAGGGTGCGAGTCGGTTGCGGGGGGGGAGCGCGGGCGAAGCGAGCCGAGGTCCGGCATGCTCAGCCCAAAGCGAGGCCTGAACCGCCGCCAAGCGCTCCCCACGCTGGTCACGTCGTGCGCCGATCCACTGGCGGACGAAGCCCGCCTGCGGACGCGGGGGTGGGAACGGCGTCCGAGAGAGAGAGAGAGCTGTGGTGAGGTTGCAGCTATGGTAATTGGTGGTCGCTGAGGTGCATCCTAGCGATGGCGTTAAGGTTCGTTCTATGTTGGTGATAATGGTGTTGGTGGCAACGGTGATTGTCGTATTGGTGCTGGTGAGGTTTATTTGGGTGGGCGAGGAGAAAGTTTACTTCGATATCTCGCCAAATACTGATGTTAAAAAGGTTTAAAAACCTGCATCAAAAGGTCTATTGACTCGTGCGTTGGACTTGATTCACCTCTACATTGAGCAGCACTGTAGTGTCTTCGACCTCAAAATTCTAAAAGCGACGATCTATCCGAGAATGAAGGAGACGAGAACATAGCGGCACAGCGTCTTGGAAACAACATGTCTGAAGCGGCTAGTCTTCTTGGGAGCTCTCTGCTTCCTCTTGTCGGTATGTTAAGGAAGTTGTGCAGTGGTGGGAAAACAAAGAGAGGATGCAAAGTGTCAGGAGTATAGCCAATTTAGTAATGATAAAATATACTAAATTCATGTAAGAGTCATTAGTTGCAATAATTCGGAAAAACCCAACTGTTAGCGTATCGCAACAAACAATGTCTGGCAGTATTGATAATACATAGAATAGGTAACATAATATTTTCTCTTTTTACATGTAGGCAAAGTAGAATTTGTATTTAAAACCCAGACATTTGGATCCTTTTCGTTCTAGAACAAGTATTTTGTCGCTAAGTGTGTTGGCACGACTGTGCGAATGTGTCATGGGGCTAACATATCAGAGGAGAAAATTATTGCTGTTTTCCTGATTTCCCTCTGCGCCTCATAAAAACGTGAGTAAAGTACAACATATTCTTTCGCATAACAATGCAGAAGTACAAAAGTATTTGTTTGAATACCTTAGTTGTATATGTTTATGATTCAGTGCTTTTGGATTTTTCTAACAAGAGAAAGATTAATGTGATTGTTTTGAACCATTGTGTGCTAGCATACAGCTGGGCAAAGTCGAACGTTGCTATTCTACTTTGCCTTGAAATTTTTGAGTGCATATTATTAAAACTATAATTGTTCGTTTGAGAAGTAGGTACATTTTTATGTTACCCCTCTGTACCTTTTAGTCACAAACTGATAAGAACTGGCTTCAAAATTTCCCAGGCAAAGTGCTGACTCTTCACAAAGTCAGTTCTCTCTTTGGAGAACCATATGTAAGGGCAGCCACATCACAGAATGCTTTTTCTGGATTTAGAAACGCGGAGGTATACCCTTAAATATTTTCTGATGATGCTTTCGCTCTAGCAAAAACAACAAATTTTGAAGTATCTTTAGAATTTTCAAAATACTAAAACTACATTGAAAGTTACACCTAAAGCTACACCAAAACCATTACGTCATTGGCGAAGGCAGAATCTCAGTCCCCGATAGTTGTTCCTGAAGCAATTCTTCCTGTGCCAAAATCAGGAGGAAATTTGAGTAAGTCAACAACTTCCTGTGCCAAATTCGAGTAAGAACTGGAAAACTTGCCATCATAACATCACCTTATTTGGGGAATCCTATACGTTATGACAACCGACCCAATTCAATGAACATAAACCAGTAAAAAAAGCTATGCACATAGAAATAAAATAAATCTTCATTAGAAATGTATATGATTTTTTATTCTGAATTTACATTTCTTACCATATTTATTTAAGCACTATCACATTAAGATCTAATTAGCTTTGTTCCACATTGTTCTAGAGGTTGGATCAAGTGGAAAAAATGGAAACTCCCAGAAAAATATAAGAACCAGTTTTACAAAACCCGCATATATCTTCTAGGTATCTAATAATTTTTGAACTATGTACTCTACTTATATTTACTCTTGAACCTCTACTTATATTTACAAAAGACACGCTTTCACTAAAAAATTGAATGTATTGAAGTAATTAAATCTGCACTCATATCCATGAGTACAATTTGGAGTAATACTCTTCTTGAAAATCAAAATAACACTCGACCTTCTCAAGTGGCGAATTTCGTTTCCAATTTTTACTATCCTTGTTTATGTAGCCACTTGAACTCGAATCAGTACTCCTTAGGGTATACCTACTGGAATTGCTGGTGTAGAATGTCCTCTCACATTCAAGGTGCTGTATTATTGAAATTTCAAAAAATGTTCACGGTTTATATTTAAACAGAATGATAAGAGAAATGAGAAACTAATTGTATAGTTATTCTATTAGTAATATGGTGAGTCGTGAATCATGTGTTGTTACATTAATAAATGTATGAATGGCCTTGTTTTGAAATGAACACTGTTAGTTTTAGAATAATCTATAACGTGTAAAAAATGGCTAGTGTGTTTTATTTGCGAGGTGCAGAAACACGGCTGTTGGGCAATATTTGACTTGCGCAAGTGTGCTCCACGCGGCCCACTGCGAGTGGCTGCTTTAATCGAGAGCTGCGTCGCGACGCATGCGCTGCGTCGTCCGCTGGCGGTGCGCCGGCAACAGGCGGCTGCGGGGGCGGGCGGCGAGCGGCGGGCCGGGGCGTCCGTGGGTCGGCCGCCGATGATGGAGGGCGCTGCGGTGGGCGAGTGGGCGACGCGGGGCCGCGGGCGGTCGGCTGGCGGTCGCCACGAGAGCACGCACACGCGCGCGCATGCACTCGCGCAGACTGCAGCCCAGGGCGGTGGATGGAACGGGGTGAAGCGGAAAGGGGGAGAGAAGTGGAGAGGAAGCGGAGAGAGAACGACGGGGTGGAGGGACGAGCGCCAGGGGCGGAGAGGGGTGCGGGGTGAGGAATGGGGCGGAGAGGGGTGTGGCGGAGAGGAGTATGGTGGAGAAAGTGTGGGGTGGAGAGTGGTGGGGCGGAGAGTGGTGTGGATGAGAGGGGTGGGGCGGAGAGGGCTGTGGCGGAGAGGGCTGTGGCGGAGAGGGCTGTGGCGGAGAGGGCTGTGGCGAAGAGGGGTGTGGCGGAGAGGAGTGTGATGGAGAGGGGTGTGGCGGAGAGGGGTGGGACGGAGGAGGGTGAGACGGAGAGAGGTGGGGCGGAGAGATGTGGGGCGGAGAGGGGTGGGGCGGAGTGGGGTGGGGCGGAGAGGGGTGGGGCGGAGAGGGGTGGGACGCAGAGTGTTGGGGGCGGAGAGTGTTGGGGAAGAGTGGTGTGGTGGAGAGGGGTGTGGCGAAGAGGGGTGGACGGAGAGGGGTGGGACGGAGAGGTGTGGGACGGAGAGGGGAGGGGGGCGGAACGGACAAAAAGGTTGAGTAGGGCGTGGCTGTGCCGGGTACGTGGCATTATATGGTGTGGTATAACAAAGCATGACCGTCCTGAGCGCAGTTGCGCGGGGCGTGGTGAAATGTGGCAGGACGGAGCTAGGTGACCCGGGACGTAACGGGGCGAGAAGTGGGATGTTGCGAAGCAGGGCATGACAGAGAGTGGCAGGGTCGGGCGCGGTGAGTGTGACGGGTACAGAGGGGGGCGATCGGAAGTGATAAAGTGGGAAATGACGAGGTGGGAAGTGACGAGACGAGATGTGACTATAGACGTTGAGGTACTGAGGTAGACTTGGGTGGATGACAGGGCATGGCGTCGCATGGCTGGGAAATATGTGACAAGACGCGGGAAGTGGCATGACAGAACGTAGCTGGGAGAGGAGTGGCAAGGCGAATCGGGAATCGGCGTGCCTGTGCTCTTCAGAGCAAGAATTCACCGCCGGAGCCGCGGAGACGCGCGGAGGGGGGCCTAGCGAGTGGACAGTGCGGGCGCCGCTCGGCTTCGCTATGGCCATGCGACAGGTTGCGGTCGGGCGTTGCTGCTTCGGCACGCGCCAGCTTGATCAAGTGGTGAGGCTGAGTAGAGGTCACAGCCAGCCTTCCCGCTGCCTCTGTGGCGACTCTGACCGGGAGGTCCCAGAGTTCGAGTCTCGACGGTGGTGGTTTCCATAACGAGGAGCTATATAGCTAGGTCGAATTCTGCCGTTGTCCGGATGAAAATTTTAGCGACCCTCTGCTTCTGTAGATACCGTGGTTTCACTCATGAATATCGACTGTTAGTGATTCCGGGCGTGCATCTATTACGGTCATTACTCCTGAAAGTGTGCGTGTTTTTTTTTCTCGTGAGGTGGCAGTTGGTCTTCCCTGAATGGCAAGATCCGACGTCGACCTATCGTCGGCTAGCGGGGTTTTCCACAAACATGTATCTACCACGAGCAGGGCACCGCCCCAGCCGGGACAAGCCGGCGTGTGGTAGTGTAGTGCTTATTATTGTGCTGTTATGTGTGTAAGTAAGGGTTGATTATAAGACAAGGAAGAGGAAGGAAAGATCTCGCACGGTCTGTGGGCTGATTTTGAGGGTACTGCTCCGGCATTCGCCTAGTGTTGATCGAAGTAACTGCAAAAAACCATCGATCAGTGCAGCCAGCCGCTAGAAGTCTCCACCAGACACAGACTGAATTCGACCTAGATCTCAGGCTAGTGTCGGGAAACGTGCCACCGTCGGGGCTCGAACCTAGGACGCAACTCAAAGCCCTGGAGTTAAACGGGGCATTTGCGGCAGACAACGTGGGTTCGAGGCACGTTTTCTCGTGGTTCTCCCGTTCACTCTGCCTCTAAATATACTTTTGTTTTACCATTATTCTAATCGTATCGTTATGGGGCTCTTGGTAGGAGAAGGGTTAGTTTGCTGGCATCTGAACCCCGAGTGCGCCGGTTTGATCCCGGCCGAAGTGCCCAGATTTTTGAAGGGCGGACAATCCACAATACCCATGTCACACTCGTGGCATGTAAAAGATCCTTGGCGGTAGGTGCGGCAAAATTAAATCCCTCCGATAGCATTCGCCATTACGAGATCTCACGTTCTACCAGACAGTTCAGATATAGTAACTGAGATCGACGTCAGGCGAAGAATGTGAGAGTGAATTCCAGGCGCGTTAGAGGACTGCCCGCGAGGCGCGCCTGCTCGATAAGGTCCCCACACCCGTGTCGGAGGTAGGTTTCTAATGAAGCCTGGGTCGAAAACTCAGGGAAGGCAACGAGAAACCGCTCTGAGTAATTCATTCCAAGAAAACCCGTAATAGGTTACCTAACTTCCGTTTACGGGAGATAGGACCAAAGAAGATATCGTTTTACTCGTAACAACTATATGCCACTGACTCATTCACTTGTAACAATAACCATGGTTATTGGAATCATAATAATGCGAACAAACCAGACGTAAAGGGGAAATGAGCGGGCAATGGGGCGGGCAGCAGGTTGAAACTGAGAGAAGAGGAGAAAATTTGGTTTGAGCAAAGAGCGTTGCAGCGAAATAAGAAAAGATAAATTTATTTGAATTGCAAATGGGTATACCCAGGTGGCAGCTAATTACATAAATAAGATAATACAGCTAACATGCAAATTACGTAATAATAATAACATTAATAATAAAATAAAATGATATAAAACTGTCTAATTCATAAAACATTTAAAATTACCTTTAAAAAAGGAAACATCATACTCCGCACTGAATTTTGGTCGACTGCACTTCACTACACTTCACTTCACTACAGTTCACTACACTTCACTACACTTCATTACACTTCCCTATGACCCTTTAATCACTTCCTGCATTATTTCTCTATTCTACATTGCACGACACCTCACTGCACAATATTTAACTGACGCATCGCTCTACAACCTACTATTGTCAGCTAATTCCCTCATTTATTCAGTTATACCCTAAATTAATTTTCTAAATGGTTGTACGCTACGAGGAGAGGGTTCAAAGGTTTTTGCAGGTATTTGCCTTCTCTGAGTTTTCGACCCAGGCAATATGGTGGAGCGGAAAGGAAGGAGCGATCGGAATGCGAAAGATCATGGATACGAAAATGGGAAATCTGAATTCTAGAACTCCACAGCACCCTAGAACAATCATATGATACGTACGTCCCTGAAAACGAAAAATTGGATTTTTTTTGTTTCTGAATGCAGTAAAATACATTATGTAATATATGGTGTAGTTATAATCCCCGTTCTGCGATTCATCGAATATTGTTGCGATCCTTCGAAACCGCTATTTTAATTTGAATTGAATTTGCCTTATTTTACGTGGCGAGACTCGGGCCATCAGGCCCGCTCTTCCGTCTGACCACAGAAATTTCGCTACGCTCCTTTAATCAACTAGCAGAGAAAGGAGGTATTTCTTGGGCGAGAAACAGGCGATTTGAATTTAGCTCAGAGGCGTCATTTAGGCTTGAGGATCTTTTACATGCAAGTAAATCTACTAACATGGGACAGCCGGCTTTACTTCCCCTCCGAAGGAAGGCGTACGAAGGATTTTTTCGCCCTTAAAAATCCACGGCTTCGATCGGGTTTGAACCCGCGAACAACAGTTCGGGGCAAGTTCAGTACCGTACAACAGTTCGGTACGCTAACCGTTACACCATCGCCGCCGGTGCATTTTACATAAAACCCCAGTGACATTTTCAAAATTACAGTAAAAATGGCACTAAATATTTTTATTTTTTTTTACTCGGGTAGAACAATATACGTTTATAGAATGGCGCAGGTCCGATTTTCACAGATACTTCTATATTTTCGAAAAGTGTTAAGAGTTTCAAATTGTTTTGACTCCCTCAAAGGTCTCTCAAGGAAGTACATAGACTTATTTGTGGCGTTATTCGATGCAAGGAACCCTACAAGAAGGCGATAGATACAACCTTCAAGAGGAAAGCCTGGAAAGAAAAGAAAGAAAATGGGCAAACATTGTGGGTAATATGTTCTAAGTAGTAAGTGCGCAGAGCACCAAGGAATTTGTCCCGAATGCAATGGTGACTAGGCCCAGACATTATGTGCGAAAATAGTAAAAAGTTATTAAATTTGTGCTATTCATGTACGCAGTTTGTAAATTCATGTTTCAGAAATGATACATGGCTAGTTATAGCGTCTAATATACTCATATTACTCAAATTATAAACATGTTGCATATACAGTATGTGCAGTGGCAGAGAAACATAGAACTAAAGGTGTTCAATTGGAATGATATAACAAATAATAATGATCAATAAGATCACTGTGTCAGTGAGAAGATTAATAAAACTGACGTAAGTTATTAAAATTCAAGCTTGATAATTTTTTTTACTTGTATCGTCCACAACCCTACAGTGTGAATTATGTAATGAATGTAACAGGATGGTTCAGGGGCAGAATAATACTTTGATTTTATAGTGTTAACAGCGGGTCACATTAGAGTGTTTGAGCAGATTTGTATGGGACAGTGCAAAGGCGAAGTGGGGAAAGCTGGGCTACGCGACACAAAGAGGGTTAATATTAAACCACGAACGAGGGAGCGGTACCAGTGGATACAACGCACGAGAGCAGGGCGAATCGCATCGAGGCCGGACGGACAGGTTCCGAACGAGGAGCGACGCCGAACCAGCGCCGAGCGGGATGCGGGGGGGGGGGAGGGGGAGGTCGGGGTTGTGAGGCACTTCGGGGGCAAGGGCGCGCCGAGCCCCAGCGCGGGACGGACTAGGGCGGAGGGCAGCGGTGTCCGACGCAGACCCGACCGGACCCCCGACGCGACGCGACGGCGCGATTCGACCGCCCAGGAGGCGCACGGCCGTCGCAGGTGCAGGTGGGGAGGGGGTGGAAGCGGGGGCGGGGGCGGGGCAGGGGGCGGACGTGGCCGGAATGTCAGAGCGGCTAACGGATAGCGTCATTACGTCCTTCTCAATCAAATACCAGCTACCGGATGGCGGTGGCTTGTCGTTACCTGGACGTGCGGAGGGCCGGGAGGCTGGCCGAGCCCTTGCCGTCGGCTGCCGCCTAACCCGCCTCTACTCTTCTCAAACCCCGCCCCACGCACGCCCCTCCGTCGCCACACCGCTCGCCCCGCCACTCCTCAGCGAACTCCGTTCTCTACACACCCCGCCCCCTTCAACGGCTTACCCTCCCCGCTCCTCCCTCCCCAAACCGTCCACCCGCGCGGCTCTCCAGCCTTCGCTTCCCCCGCTCCACTCTCCACGTTCCAGCCTCCCTTCTCCACCCTCCCAACGCGTCCTCAATGCCCCGCCGTCGCTGCTCGTCCCTTACCTACTCTGCCCCCAGCTCCGTTCTCCCCGCTAGTCCCTCAAAGCCCCACCCTCCCCAAACCTCTCCCATACTCAACCTTCCTTCAGCACCGACCCACTCTGATCCGGGTCCGCCATCCCCGCTGTCCTCTTCCCGCTCCTCGTTCCCTGGTCGTCAGTCCCCGCTTCTCACTCTTCGCTCATCACTCCCCGCTCCTCCCTTCCCGTTCCTCACTCCGCGGTCGTCATTCTCCGGTACTCACTACCCGCTTCTCACTTTGCGCTCGGCACTCCCCGCTCCGAACTTCTCATTCCTCCCTCAATTCCTCTCTCCCTCTACCACTCCCCGCTACTCGCTTCCCACTCCCCCCCCCAGCTCCGTCACATTCCGCTTCGCTTCTCTTCGCGCTCTGTCTTCCCTCGTTTAGCCCCCCTTCCCCGCTGTGCTCTTCCGGGATCCTCTCTTCCCCTTCTACTTCACTCCGTCCACACGTTTCCACCCTGTCCGCTCCTGCCTATGGTCTGCTCCCTCTCTGCTGTATCTATCCTGGCGGGGCCCGCTCCCCGCCCCGCCCCCGCCGCGCCCGCCGCCGTGGCTTCGCCCAGCGCGCCTGCTCGCTCCCGGCCCTCCACTCCACTGGGCCGCGTTTATTGGCTTTTCATCGGACGCGATGTAATTAGTGCCCGCGCAAACCTCCAACTACGCAATTTCTCAGGTGAAATATACACCCGATATTCCGGATTGTTTCTCCCTCTCTCGAAAAGCAGGGAATCCCAAGTTGGCAAGTTTTATCAGTGAGCTCTTTAATAAGCGCTGCGGCGTGCAGACTAATTAAGAAAACAAAACATATTTCTTTCGAAAAAATGAAGTTGTACAAATGCGCTAAATCGTTTGTGGGTTCTGTTTCATGAGTTTCATGAACGTAACCAATATTTGCCGAAAACGCTCTCAAGTGGAGATTCCAAGCTGGATATAATAACGCTATATCCCAGTAAATTTCGTTGTTACTAAAATTGTTCTAAACAGGCAATTTAGTATATTGTTTTAAGAATATTGAATTTGTAATAAATCACAGTTATCACCTCCCACAAGGGGATCGCTTACTTTTTTATTCTTTCATATTATTGTTGGTGTTGAATTGTAAGAAATATGTAATAAATAAAACGTATATTATTTACATAGTATCGATTTTATAAATCTTCAATATATTACAATATTTTTCAGTTTTAATGATTGACATTGCCTAAGCCATTTTTTTTCTGCTACGAAGAAGAAATATATTTGCGAGATGGATGAAATTTGTATTACAGAGATAAAAAGGGATTAATATTTACAGTATATTTTACGAAGTAAATCCTTGAATATCTAATGTTTTCAATATCAATCGAATCTATAGATTGTAAAACTTTGTTTAATAGTTATCTTCTGTATGTCTCACTTTTTTTCATTTCTTGCCCATTTTTTAGGGAGAGGCAAGTACCTATGTCTTCATTCCCTTCGCGTGTACTCATTTTGCTTGAAAAATCTATCCTAATTTGAAATGAATCGTAAGAACACGTTTTACATATGCTTTCCTTAAAAGAAATTTGTCCGGTACTCATTTCTAATGTACTCCCTAAAATCTTAACATTGGATAATCAATCTTGTATTCATATTGTCAATCTTGTATTCATTTAATCACGGCTATTAATTGAAAGTACTTGTAGTTTTTAAAGAATTTTATATTTCTTGTGATGCAATGTCCGAATCAAAAAGTAAATATCATTTAAGTTTGCGATAATACGTCTAAAGTTGGGTACTTCGTATTTATTTTATGAGATTGTCAAACACATGCAAAAACAAGATACATTTAATATGCACTGATTTCGTTATTAACACGAGAAATATACCAAACATTGCATTGTGTATATTCTGATTGAAACGAAATATTTTCCAGAACAGGACTTGCAGTAATACGTAACAAACAATCAGCCAATTAACCGAGAATTAGTAATAAATTCCTTCAGCTGCTGTTATTCTCGGCTACTCAAGTAACAAAGATTGCGATTCTCTTGAAAATTTAGCTCTTTAGCCCTAGAGAATGCTTTTTCATTTGCTCATGAATAACTAAACTCCGTCGGCGTGAAAATGGAACGAATTAATAATTCATGACTGGAATTAGGTAGCTTCATTGTCTTATTCGAAAGGCTCTTCTCATTAGGGCCTGAAGACAGTTTAGTAAAAATTCATAAGAAGGCTCTTTCGAAAAGATTAACGTAACATTTGAAAAACTTTCAATTTTAAATCGTGCGGAGTTTGTTCAATAGTAAAATTGAAGGAATGTTATTTTAAAAATCTCTCCGAATTTTGAATATATATTTAGTTATCTTAAAATAACACTGTGCAAATGTTTATTATATAAGATATATTATTTAATTCAAATACTTTGAGATAATAAAATTACATAATTTGTTGGCACATACTTTCCCCTAGTAAAGTTTTATAATTTCCCTGGTGTAGACTGCTTTAATGGTCTTGCCCCATCCTCTTGCCAGTTGCCATTTATCACAGCCCAAAGTACTTTTATTTTTAGTATTATATTTTTTCAATTTTTCGGTTTCCTGATAGTCGGACCAAAATACTACTTTAAGGGTATTAAAGAAGAGTTCAACCTCGTCATGAATGTTAATTATCATTGAAAAACATGGAACCGTTTTTAAGAAAATGGCGTTTAAGTGTTCCTGCAAATGCGAAATTTGAAGCTCTTTTTCAAAGAAAATTGTTGACTTTTCAAAAGTTCATAAGTAATTTGAAGCGCTTTAACGCACACATGTGAGTGAAGTGTTTACAAATTGCTGTAAACGTGCCAATTAATGGAGTAAGTGATATTTAAAAAAGGCATTTGTGTGTTTTTGAAAAAACGAAATAATACAGCAAAATGAACTTTATGTCAGTGCATTTAGCACTATACTTTGGAAGAGTTTGATGAAAAAACTTCGAGCTATTTTTGAGAAAATGGCGTTTGAGCGTTTCTGAAAATGTGACATTTTGAGCTCATTTTAACGGAAAACTGTTTAGTTTTCGAGAAACTATATCTTTCACGCAATATTGCGCGAATACTACTAAACGCTCAAGAAATGTACGTAACATTAATCAAAGAACTAATTATGCACAATAAATATTTTAAAAAAAAATAATCTTCAATTTTGTAGTTGTGGAAAGACGCCGAAAAAATTCAACTTTTGCAATTTTTGAAAATTCAGTTAACCGTGAAAATCGGACCTATGCCACCTTTATAAGTGTATTTTACTCTATTCTTACAAGAAATTTAAAGAAAGGATTTAGAGCCATTTTTGAGAAAATTTTAAAAATGTCTGGGGGTTCAAACAACCCCCCAAATTTTGAAGAAAGTAATTCAAAATCGTAGCTCCTCGCGTCAAGCCACATCGGCAGGGAAAAATCCATTTTAGAAAAAAATATACTTATGATTTAGGCACTAGTGGTGTTCATAGACAGATAGACATAGAGACACGGAGAGACAGATGGACAGAGACAAACGCAGAGAGCCAGACGGACAGCATTGCATAAATGAGAGCGTAGGCTTCCGCGGCCGGAGTCAGTATTTACTAGGCTGTCCGGGTGACGCCGCGTCCATGGCGAAGGTGCCGACGTTTCGGTCGCCATTCTGCGACCTTCCTCGCAGAATGCATCCTCGCATTACGCCCTGAGGAAGGTCGCAGAATGGCGACCGAAACGTCGGCACCTTCGCCATGGACGCGGCGTCACCCGGACAGCCTAGTAAATATAGCATTGCACAACTCGTAATGGAGACAATGCTTACCCTCAATATTTATTTCCAAGTGTCTCAGAACTAACAACAAACTACATAATCTACTGTGTACTTTTATTTTACAATCAATAAGTTTTGGGTTCAATTTTGATATTAATTAATTTTGATATATAAATTTGATATTTTGGTTTTAATGAAACAATTTTGACCACAAAAGTTATGCTGATAAAAAAGTTTCAATAGTCATATTTACTGAATTATTTTAAATCTTACGAATTCAATTAATTATATAAAGTACTCATTTAAAGCATTTAGCTTATATTATAAAAATAATGCAATAAGGATAATGGTTTCTGTTTTAAGAATATTACAAATGTTTTCACGATAGTTGAGTAACACATATGCAAATAAATTGAGCATGATTTTTGTACCTGAAAGGAATGTTCTAAATTTACCCAAAATTTCGCTTGAATACTCTACAGTTCGGCCACTGTCATTTTAATCACGTTATATATTTCTTGTATCCTGCTACTCAGGTAAGTAATTACGATACTTTGCTTCGTGCGCGGGTCGTAATCGCGCGCTCTGTGCGGATGCGAACCCCTCACTGCGCGTAATGCAGAGCCGAGGCCCGGCAGGTGAAGGAAGGCAAAGTCCGCACCGTAAGTGTCCAATCGCAGGAAGCAGCCACGTGCAGTCAGGGACTCCTCTTGTAGTTCCCTCCCTACATGTGCGACGCTCTGTACGGTTCAGTCGGGATACCAAACGTAGCGACGGGAAAGGCAAAGATTGTACATGCGATTCTCTTATTACTTTGTCCTTTAGTTCGAGTATGAATATCGACATTATACCGATATTTATTTTGTTTGGTTTTTTACAGGCAGAAAGGTTGTACGATTATCTTGATGAATTGCAGCTGTTTGAGGGTATTTATTTTTGATATCACACACAAATGTTTGTATTACAGCGCTTTCGTTATAAACACATCGAATACAATTGTTTTGATTACGGTTGCTATCTGCTCAACATGAAATTTAAAACAAAAAAATCATATTTATATTTTCAAAGGTTATACAAACCAAATATTGAGGGTAAAATTTACTCTTGAAAGAAATTTGTTTGTTTGCTGCGAAATATTTATTTCGTTCATTGTTATTTGCTAATATACTAACGTCGGCGGACACTAAATTGTATTTCTTTACATAATGTTTCACATAGAAGTTGTTTCCAATAGACATAACCTCCATTTTTTGTAAATGGATGTAAAAGTAGACTGAACCACCATTTTTCTTGATATAATGTTTTTTGAGTCCTCAATTTATTTGGTGCAGTTTTTCACCAAAATTTTGGCCTGTAATACTATATATTTTACCCAAAAAGATTATGCTTAAGTTTTTATCCTTTTTTTAGATACAGCTGTGCTTTAAAAAAAACTGCGTTCCTTACATTCCTGAAAATTTTGTTATGCAACATTCCGTACTGAACAATGCAGTGCTGACCCGCGTTGTTCCACGAAAGTAGCCGGACAAATTTTCTAAATGCTGCGTAACAAGTAGAAACATTTTAAAGTCTCAAAGTATTCTGAGTTCTATGTATCCTTAATTTTTCACAGTTCTCTCCCGAGGAATATAGGTTGTTTAAAATTAAATGAAAAACACATTGACTTTAATTGAACTTAATCCACGACATTTCACTGACTTTCTACAACTGCATATGTTTACCTGAATAACGTACATTACAACCCCGAATAATAATCCCTTCTCGTTTATCATAGACTGTGACGTTCTCACATGGATTATAATAAACGTGCAATTATCTGTTATAAAAACTGACTTGAATTCACGCCTATTTAAGTTCTTCAATAGTTATTGGTCTTTAATTCACAGTCCCTATGGGATTTCCTCATACAACGAAACCCCGATTGTCTATTTGATGAAGCGGCTCGGCGAACAAAGTATCGACTGGCCGCCTCCCCGCCGCCCGGCGGCACCGCAGCCCCTCCGATCAGAAAAACCTCCGGCCTCCCTCCTCCCAGCCCTCTCGCGCCTCCGGTATCGACATTGCCCGCGCCCCCCAGCGCCTTCAGCGCCTCGCTCCGTCGGCGCGCGCGAATTCTCCGCGGTGGCGGGAGGCTGGGGGGAGGGGGATCGGAGCCAACAGCTTCAAGACGTCTTGGGTTTGCGATGATTGTTTCCATTATGTCAGGCTTAACGAGCAGGTATTATTGGAGGGCGAGGAGATTAGCCGCGCTTAATATCGCGGATCGATACCATAAACGAGGCGCGGCGAATGGCGGCTACTAAACCCTTCCGCGCCCGCCCAATTAAGTGCCGCCCGCCCTTTTAAGGGCGCCGTTCAAGGGGAGCGCGCGCGCGCAGCGGCGAGGCGCGGCGCAGCGACGCAGCCTTCACGCGCAGACGCCTGCCTGCTGTGCACCGCCCCCCCCGACATCCCTGCCCCTCTCGCCCTTACCACAATCCTTTCAACACACCTCACACACACACACACACACACACTGCACCTCTCCCCCGCACCACAATCCACCCCTCTCTCCATACCCCACACCACACCTCTTCCTTTGCCCCTCTCACCCCGCCACTCTCACCCCGCCTCTATTGCCCCACCCCTTTACTCTCCACTGCACCTCACCTGTTTCTGTTCCGCATCCACTCCGCCCCTCTATTGCTCCACACCGCCACGTTTTTGCGCCTCCGTAAACTATCAGTTCTTTGTCAATTTCGTCCCGTCCCATTTTCCGTTAATCCGACTAGACCGCCCTTGTTATCCACACCCTTTATTCATCTTCCCTTACATACCATTCCGCTTTCTCCCGTCTAGCCCGCCCTTCACCGTGTCAAGAGCGCCCGCTCCCGGAAGTACTGTCCCCCCAGCGACGAGCGGAGCGACGGGGAAAGGGGAAGGGGGCTGCGGATCAGACCCGGCCACCACACACTAATCCACTCCACCACGACCCACTCTTCCCCGCCAATGTCAGCTTCGAATCCTCACTGCCCCGCCCCGCCACTCCCCGTTTCGCCCCTTCCTGCTCTGCTCCTCACCCATTTCTCAGGTTCCGCCCCATCCCACTCCGTGCAACCGACCAGGTCGTTCGTGCTTGTCTCTTCCTTTCGTTCCCTCCCCTACGTTCCCGTCCGCATCCACCTGTCCTCCGGTCTAGCCCGCGCTTCGTGGCTCGCCACGACCTTACGACCCCCGATGTACCACCCGTCCGCGGAAATGAACGTGGGGAGGGGTGAGCGGAGGAGGGGTGGGGCAGGGAGGGGAGGGGAGCGAGGAGCGGAAGCGGACGCGGACGCGGAGGCGCAGGCGGCGGCGCGGTCTCGCAACCGAATCTTGGCGTTCCGATTGAGCCGACGCGACGCCCGGCGACGCCCGCGGGGAAGAGAGAGAAATTGGACGCCGAGAGCGGATTGGTCGACCCAGGTGGCGCTGGCGGCTGCGGTGCGGCGGCGACGCGCGTGCTGGGCGGAACGAGGCTTGCTGCAAGGGGAGATCATGTGTGTGTGTGTGTGTGGGGGGGGGGAACGCTCGTTCCCGTTGATGGAATTATTTTTTTAAATTATAAAAACGTTGCAAGTGCATATTATTTCTGGATGTTTATTATTACTGTCGGTAATTAACATGATTGTAATATTTAGTAATGAATGTTGGCATTGCCTCATTATTTAAATGTTGTAGCTTCAAACTGCTAATTTAAGAAATAATATAAAATTTAAATCCTAATTACCGTAAACTTGCTTCTTAAAATGGTGTAGTTTTTATTTAAAAAAAACAGCTACTCTACTTCTTATTTCCTGAAACCGCTCTTCATGCGGAACTAGGCTTGCGGGATCGAATAATTTCCTCCCGTTATATGATAGAAGTGTGGAAACACACACAATAATTCGTGCAAGAAATGACATAGTAACTTAGAGATTCTCTTTTTTAAAGATTGTTCCGCTCACTTCTGTTTAATAGCTGAATCTGCCTACTTCGTACAATTTATTTAAATGTCGGGTTTTAAGTACTGCTACTAAGGAAAGTCAATAAGAGTTACCACTGCCTCAGTTGTGCTTATGTGGAGCTTATATCTTCTAGTAGGAAGGAAGAGATTATTTATTTCCCCTACTTTTTATATAAAGAATAAGGTAAAACATGATAAATAATGATATTACAATAATGTAATATGAGCCAGTACGATTTTCGTCTTCGTGTCTCAAAACCGTTCAGGTGCTAGAAAGTAAAGTGACCATTACTGAGTGATACTAATGAATTTATATCGGGATTTGTAAGTAAATTAATAAAAATTTTGTTTCCTTTTTTGTGATGTGTTATGAAGCAGAAATTCCTTCGCAATAATTCGAAATATTTTCGAACTATGAGATTTCCACTTAATTGAACGTTCTTGCAACTATTTACCATGCAAATTTACAATATGTTTTCACTAAATTAGTAAATGCCACAAGCATATTATTGAGTTTCCTAGAATACATTAGTATATAATGTTTCTGTAATAGTCTATTAAGAAAGTAGACTCTGTACACTGTTGTAAGTAGGTATACTTAAGGCTTTTGAACCATTACAAGTCCTATAATCGAAATATAACATTTTCCAAAATTTAATTGATAAATGTTTCCTTAGTGATTTTTCAGTCAACTGTTTGCAAACATATGAAAAAAATCACGTTGATATTGTTTCTTTCACGATGATATTTATTTGACATATTATTCTGCAGTTTCAGTTAAACTAACCGATTACGGATGAGAAACATCTATTTATTAATGCTGATAGTGAAAGGTTTATCACAGAGTTAGTATTTGACTACGATTATTGCGTGTTAACTATTCAATTTAACGAGATATTAATTATTCTTCTCCTCAATTAACTTCCATCAAAAGGGAAAAAAGCAATTTCAACAAGAAGGAAATCGTTTATGGGAATCCTCTATTATCTATGCATATCAAATTCTGGAAAAAATATTATAATAAGAATAATGAGCTACTTTCTCATTTGTAGTATGTAATAGTACTTTTGTACCCTTTCATTCTTCAGTTTTTTTATCTTTTCTTTTAATGTTTTATTTCATGGTTATGATTCTGATCTATTTCTTTCAGATTTACCATCATTTCCATTTTTTAGTTGTAATTCCGTTTCTCATTGTATTTATTTTCTGATTTGTAAATGAGTTCGAAAGGGAATAGTTAGTGAAGAGATTACGAAGAAAACTCATCATTAAAAAAAAAAGCGTTCAATATTACGTCAATATTATTTCGTTAATTTGCATACCAAATAATGCAAAAAAAAATACTTTGCTTCAATTGCATCTAACTGGTTTGAGGCTATCAACTAAGAAAATAATATGAAAAAACTAATGCGAACTTGTCATTGGTGTGAAGGACCTTATTTTGCCCACCAGAACGCGAACGAGGAAGAACACGAGACAAAATTCCTGTCCGTCTAGGCGCGAGGAAGTTGTAAATCCGGCCCGGTGACACGGGAGACGGACAAGATTGCAGGAGGCGGCGGCGACGGCGGGGCGACAGACGGAGGCGAGAGCTGGGCGGGAACGGGGTAGGAGGAGGAGGAGGGCGGGGCGGAGGGCGATGAGTAGGCAGCGAGGGCGGGGCACGGAAGTTCGCGGGGAATTGGGGAAGGGCGCGGGGCCATCCCGGGGCGGAAACATCCGTCGCAAACGGATCCAGCCCTTCCGCCTCCCCGCTCACCCCGCCCCGCCGCAACCCGATTCTCCCCGCTCCGTATCTGGCCCCTCCCCGCTGTCCGGCGTTGCGTGCAAGCGCGGGCGACCAGGTCGTTGGCGCCGCCTCCGCCGCCCCCGCCGCCCCCGCCGCAGCCCCCGCCCCCGCTGCCGCCGCCAACGCCCTCGCCACCAGAAAAAAAATTGGCGATGAAATATCCGGCGGAGTCGCTGACTGTCTCCCTTTCGTCACCCCGTTCGATCGTGTGGCCTCACCGCTGGCTTCGCGCGGTAGTTGCCTGCGCCCCTGGCTTCCCCACGCGCGAGATCGTCCTTCGTTGCCGACGTCGTGTCCGCCCTAGCAGCCTCCGTCTCCACCTTGGTTTCAACCGACGTTGTCGTTGTCTCCATTGCTGTGATCGTCCAACACTATTGCCCTCAGTCAGACCAGTCGGTGATACATCGTCACCACCAGGTCGTCTCTGTTGCCATTTCCGTTGTGTGGACGTCAAACTTCAAGTCTTTTGCCGTCCCGATGCCACAGCCACTGCCACCTTCTCCTCCTCTCCGTTACCGTCACCGTCTCCATCTCACTACTGTTAGTGTTTCCATATCCGTTACCATCCGCATCTCCATTGCTGTGACACTCACTGACTCCATCTCCGAAACAAGTCACACACTCTGTCTCCTTTACCATTTCCTATCCATTGTCAATTCAGCAAGAGCCACCGTTCCCGTCCTCGTTGCCGTCACTATCTCCACCGACGTCTCTTTGTCTGTGCCGTCCCCGCGCACGTGTTCCTCACGGCGGTGGCCGGCGCCTCCGGCAGCGCCTCGCCCCGACGTCCTCGCGTCCTCGCGACGTCCTCCCGCCCATCTGTCTCGCCCGCGCCCGCGCCGCGGTCGCCTTCCCGACTCCTCACGCGGAGCCTCCGGCCGCTTTCGCAGCCACCTTTCAACGTTCGCGTTTTTCTTCGGCGATGGCACATCCGCGCTCCCTCTCTCCATGAAGAAACCCGGTGCAATTTCTGCTAATTTTGAAGTACACACATGACAGCGAATTAATTTTTCTTCTTCACTGACTACTTATAAAATTGAATGAAAATTGCGCTGTTGTTGAAGGCTGTAATGGTAGAAGAGAATATGCAAGTTTTCAAGATAATTATTTTTTTATTTTGTTTTTTATTTTTGTTGTTTTAATTTAGTTTTTGTAACGGAAGCATATTACTAAAAAAGTTGAAACACTGCTTAATACATTTTCTCAAAATATTTTAAACATTATAAGCCTACTGTTAGATGAAAATACTTAGCATTATGAAATATGAAAACAAGTTATGAAACTTGTATTAATGAAATAATAAATAATAAAATGAGGAAATGTTAGATTTTTTAACATAGAGAGCATATTAATTAATAAAAATGAAAGTTGTATTTCATGTTAAACGGACCCAATCTTGGCGTCTGAATAATGATGCAATACAGAGTTGAAAACTCTTACGCTGTTTTATTCTTCCATTCTTCACACATTCCGTCGTCATTTTCTCTATCACATTGGTCAACATTTGTGTGCTACAGTAAACAGACCTCACATTTCACACACTGTTTAATTCGCACTCGCTCTTTTCCCATATTTCCTTCGGTTCACACGTGCTTCACGGGTGTTGTCAATGAGAAAATTTAATTTTATTCAATTTCGCTGTCGCATATTATCGCTTTTACTCACTACTACAATATAAAATAATTCTGCATTAATATTCAAGCTCTGTTGCATTGAAAAAACAATTTCCATTGCAGTTATGCATGAATTTGTGTATGTTTCATCACTGGTGTTACATATTTAACTTTCATTTCATTGTGAATTCTTGATGGTCGTAATAATTTACGAATCATTGATGATAATAAATATATATCGAAGAGTAATGCGAAATATTGTTTCTCACTACTTTTGAAACATCATACATTTCTCCTAGATTATTGTTTCCTACTACCGAAAGCGCCATATTTTTTCGTTAACATCCTCTAAGTGTATTTCTTTCTGCTTTTTCTGTTTTTTGTTCATTGCTATTACTTCGTCGCTTCTTGTTCAATTACAACTATTCAAAATGTTGGTGCACTCTGTGCCTCTCGATGATATGAAATAATACAATTATCAACAATTAATATATCTGAAGTCAGACTTTAAAGAAATACCTAAATAACTAGGGGTACTCCAGCAGCACATACTTTCTCTCATTATTTCTAACGTATGCAACTTTCGAAATTTCATAGAGTTGAACGGAAATTAAATCTTTTCCATTTTTAAGCATACTTTGCTGTTAATACTAGTACAAGGTTTAATATTGTTAAAATTTAATATTATGTGAAAAGACAGTTCATAGTTCAATATGTGACGTTCCGAACATACTTATATTTTGTGTTTGACTCGCCGAAATGAGTAATAAAACATTCATGTACCAATGCACTATTACTACTTATTTTAATTACATGTTGGAACATATAAGTGTGACCTTTGTGTGACAGATTTTATGTATTATCGAACAGAATTGCTTCATCCGTTAACATCGTGATTTGTAAATTTTTGGAAAATAAAACATTCTCCACATAATTTAAGTATTTATCTACAGTATATTAATTTGAAATAAATCGCAAAATGTGTTTTAATTGCGTCACAGTTTCCGATTGTCTTGAGCTTGTCTTAAGTGTCTGGGATGGTCATAAAACACTGGAGGGGCCAATTGAAGGCGGAGAAATCAAAGTAACTTTTGTTTGAAATTTAAAATACGTAGAGAACAATTTCGATAATTATTTTTTTTTTACCTTGAATTTTTTCATTTTTAGTTTTAGTTGCTCTCAATCTGGAAAGCAATTGCAGATCATTTACAAAATGTATTTAGACCACACCCTCCAACAATGATACAACACAACACTGAAATTGAGAATATTATGAAACAACCACTAATTAGAGCCGAAACCAAAATAAAGTTTATTTCACCGTCTGAAACAGCTAACATCATTAAACATCTAAAACAACGAAAAACACCCGGTATAGATGGAATCAGTAATAAGATGCTCAAAAATCTTAATAAAAACTCTGTAGCAGGACTAACTGCAATATTTAACGCTATCTTACGCTTTAATTATTTCCCAACTGCCTGGAAGACTGCAATTGTTCTACCTTTTCGCAAACCAGGAAAAGACCCTCGACGCTCTGAACATTACAGACCAATAAGCCTCCTTCCCTCAATTTCCAAGATTTTTGAAAGACTTCTACTAAAAAGACTTAACAAGTACCTGAAAGACACGGATGCAATACCAGATATTCAATTTGGTTTCAGAGCAAACCACTCTTGCACTCACCAGCTGCTAAGGCTTACTGAATACATTGCACAGAACTTCCAAGAGAAAAAACATACTCTGGCTGCATTTTTGGATATAGCACAAGCGTAAGCGTAGAGTCTGGCATACCGGTCTGTTATTTAAGATAAGACAACTTGGAGTTCCTGAGTATATACAGAATATTATTAAAGGCTTTATCTCTGATAGAAAATTTAAAGTCAAAATTAATCACTCCTTTTCTACTCTTCGTAATATCACAGCCGGAGTTCCACAGGGCTCAGTACTCTCACCTATTTTATTTAATATTTTCATGAGTGACATACCTAAGTATTCCAACGTGGAAACTGCTCTTTTTGCCGACGATACGGCATTGTTTTCAGCAAGCTCAGATATTAACCTAGCATTTAATAGAGTTCAGAATAATCTTAACATCCTAATACAATGGACAAAAAAATGGAGAATTGCAATCAATTCTCAAAAATGCCAGACTAAGATATTTACCCTTAGGAGGCCTCAAATCCCTCCCAATCTGAAAATAGATGACAACGAAATACCTTGGAAAAGCGAGCCAATAAAGTACCTAGGAGTAAAGAAACTCACCTGGAAACCTCATATTCACGCAGCTATCAACAAATCCAATGCCAAAATTTTAAAACTATACCCTCTTATAAATCAACATTCAACACTTAATACCAAATGCCAGATTCTATTATATAAATCTATTATCCTACCCACGCTAACTTACGCATGCCCGGTATGGCGAAACGCTGCTTCCACCACCATACAAAAAATGCAAATTGTCCAAAATAAAGTCCTCAGAAAGTCAATTAAAGCTCCATGGTTTATACCCAACCACCAAATTCATAGAGAACTCCAAATGGAAACAGTGCTCGAACACATTAAAAAAGTAGCAAATAACTTCTATTCTTCCCTTCCCTCATCTCATGCCACTCTGAAATTCCAACTAGGCCGAACAGCAAACATCCCAAGCCGAATCAAATCCAAATTTCCCAAAGACATGCTTAAACCTCCCTAAACAAATAATATCATCCCGTATCTAAATAAAACCTAGCATGTTCCCTTCCTATTGCCCGCTAGGGCTATCCATAACAGCTTACCCCCTCCCCCTCCCCCCCAAAAAAATAAATCCCAGCAGCTCCTAGTAGCAAACAAGGAATTAAATGAGCCAGAGAAATCTAATCTCAATTTGTCAGGAATGCCCAAGTCCCAAAATGCCAGAATGTAAAACCGAAAACCCTCGAAAGACCTTCAGGTCGAACGAGAAGAAATAAATTAAAAAAAAAAAATCATTCTGGAGGTTCCTGTCATTTTCGTAGAAACACACCTTGCGTAATCCATTATAAAAAGTCTTGAGAAATGAAACTTCCCCACTTCTTTTTTGTCTAAATGCAAATATACTGAAGACATATCTGAAGCTAGAAAACTAGTAAATCAAGTTCTGTGAAGAATATATAGCTTTCCAGTTTTATCTAAAAGTATTAAGATACAGCATACAAACAACAAAGAATGAATCTATGTCAAACAGAAAACTCTGACTTCTTTATCATAAATCAATTCTCCCGCCCTATTTCAATGAGCTGGCAGTCATACACATCGGGATTGAAAAATAAAATTGTGGAAAGTAATAAAACTTTTAAGCGTTCTCGAAAAAGGAAAAATTCCCATTTATATAACTTTTAGAATATAGAGATAGTAAGGGTAAGCCTGATTAAAGATATTTGAATTTTTTGAACGAAAACAGACAGTAGAGCTTTTTCAGTTCTTGAAATATTGTTTATTTACTTGGTATTGATATATAATATTTCAAACATACTTTCGTGATTATTTCGACGGCTCTAGGTCCATATAAATGATTTATTTTCATTTAAAATTAATTCTCTGATTTTGCGATTGAAAACAAGATAGTACGCTCGAAAACTGACGCGAATTGTAATCACAATTTCAGAATTCATGGCAGTTGGTGTCATGACCAATCTGCTAGAATATCACATTGGTAAACCTGAAATGGGGCGTCAATTCAGTGACAACTTTCTCTCGCATCAGGATCTCCTTCATTATACAACTCCAAGTGCATCTCATTTCCGAACAACCATATAAGTAATTTTAGATCACCGAACCTCACAGTGTCCCAGTTAACGGTATAGCACTAGTGCTCTAAATCCTCGACATTGCTGGGATGGTTGTGGAGTATAAATTTGTAATCGTGTAATTTTAGCGGCGACTTACAGCAGTGGGGAACGCTTGTATATGAATTGAAATGACTGATCAAGCATATTCTAGGGCGACGAAGATGGAACTACCATGCTGAAGAACTACGGTTTCAGACACAACTAGGAAAGATCAAGACGAGTTTTTATCGTGTCGTCAAAATAGGAACGAGGTTAGAACAGATAAAAGTACATCTACGATATTCGAGGAGATGGTCGCGATGGTGTTACCTCACCGACTGTAAAACCACGGATTTGCGTGTGTATATCCGGCGCATGAAGGGGGGTGAATTTCAAAAGGAGAAAAATCTCCCGTGTGCTGTGGCACGCTGGTGGTGTGTAAATAAACCCTCGCTAAAATCCCCGCCGAAATCACTCCACCCACAATTCACTCAACCAGGAGGAGAGACAAATCACGAATTATATGTCGGTCTCTGGCGTAGAACATGGGAGTCAGAAAACATTTGATTGTTTTGGCAGCTTTGCCAAATTCAAAAATGTTCAGTAATGCGAACCATGCGGAAGTGGACTAATTGTATATGGGACGTGTCGCACCGCCTTCCTAATTTCATTAGTACCAACTTGGGAGGAGTATTTTTGAAGAAAGGCCCTCTGTGCTATGCCTGTGCTACTCTAAGAGCTGTCCCGAAAAGTTAAATCTTTCCACAATTCCGGTTCTATCGCGATTCTATACTGCCTCAGCCCCGCAACGACCCATGGCACGGATACATATGACTGTGCTTGTGTCTGACGGGGAACATGGAAGTCAAAAGCCTATAGCCGCCGTGTGGCGTCTAATTTTAAAATGTCCAGAAAACAGTCCATATCGAAGTAGGTAATGGACAAGCTTGCGATGTTCGGGCGTTCTCAACAACGTTCTCTATTTTTTTCGTTTTGTCTCATTCTGTTTCATCTTTCATTTTCATCCTTTCTTTTTTCCTCCCTCTCTGTCCACGTTTCATTCAGTATCTTTCACTTCCTCTGTATCCCTGCCTGCATGTCTCTGGCGCGAGCCGCCGCCGGATAATTGTGTGGGGGCGCCGGTTGTATTTCGTGCGTAGCGCGGCCGGAGCCCATGGATATGCGTTCGGTTGAATGCCAGTTTTCAGAGGTCACGCAAATTGAAACCGGATCGCTCTCCGTCCCTGCCACTCACCGCCCACGCCACTCGCCGTCCCTGTCGCCCAGCCGCCCGCCGCTCGCCGCTCTGCTGCCTGCCGTCCTTCCCCTCGCTGCCGCGCCACCTAACCGTCCGTCGGCACACCGCCCCGCCGCCCGACTCCCCGCCGCTCACCCGCCCAGCCCTTTCCCGCCTCCCCTCCCCCCCGCCCAGCCGACCTTTCTCGCTGGAGAGGTGGGGGTGACGACCGCTTGTTGCGTGGCCACGGACAGCGAGGGACAGCGGTCGCAACGGGGCGTGTTTTACAAAATCGCATCCAACACGCCAGGGAAAAGCCTGTCTCCGTTTGAGTACCCAATGCCCAATGTTTAAATACTTGCGAGTTGATCGCTATCCACGACTCGGTAGCAACCTTGCTAATTCCTTTCGTTTTGTGTGGCTCGTATGACGGATAAAAGGGGTAGGGGTTCAAAGCTTCCCGTACTTCCTTAATTACTCTCGCAATATGCATGGCCATCTTTCGCCGCGATATACATACTTTCAAGACTGGCGTCATTGACGGAACCGCATGAATATTCCATCCTACTATGCTCTTGGTAGGACATCCTAAGAAGAGATGGCACCAAAAAAACAGTGAAGATGAAACAAAACAAAATTATTTACATCGTGAAGGAAACGACGACGACGACGATGATGACGACGACGATGAAGATGGGTGATGACGGTGGTGATGATAGCATCAGTAAATTCTACAAAGTGTGAAGTTAACCTGAAGTACGACCTCATTTTATTACTTGATGTATTAACAAATACTAGATTAGATTAGATTAGATTTATTCAGTCAAAATAAACAGTAAACGCTGTATGAGACGTTGGGGGGAAAAGATTATGTGCGCTCGTTTTCTTGACTTCCGGAATCCCTTCCCGTCATTTTAACCTTAAATAGTTGAAAAAGGAGTAAAAGTTTAACATAAATAAATAAAAATAAAATTTTAAAATAAATTTAAAAAATTGCCAGATTAGCAATATTTGAAAAATAGTCATTTTCGTTTCTGAGTAACAGAAAACTTATTTTCATCGTTACACGAATTGCAAGAATGATTTTTCTGCATTGCTAACAAAATAGCAACTCGCCCTTCTCTACTCCTACCTTTACAAGCAAAAGGAGAGTGCAACAAAACGTACGCATAGTGAAGCTACATTTACGTCCAGAAGCAAAACAAGGGGCCATTTCAGCATTTGCGCAATTTCCTGTATGTGAAAAATATTTACATGAAACATTAAGATTTTGTAGCTTGTGAACTTATTATTACAATGAAAATGAGAAATATCATTGATTTGTGGTGAATGAAGTTTACATAACACCTGCCATTTGGTTTGCTGCATTAATAAAATGGTCAGTTAAATTACTATAATAATTGAAAGTTGGAGTTCTATACTGAACCACATTGAATCTTAAAAATACTTTGGAAACGTTTAAATGCAAAGAACACGTCAAAATAGTGGTTCACCATTCAACAACAATGTAAGCTTACTCCATCAAAGAGCAAAATGTGCACAGCGCGTGGCGCTCTTTATATTATAATTGTGAATTGAAATTCAAAGAGATATTAATAAAATTTTGCAGGCTTGTAAAGAACACCACAGGAAATCCAAAAAGAAATTTCCTTAAAACGGACATATGACGCTATTAGCCCTTTTAACATAGATCTCAATCGAACACAGCATAAACCCAAATGCACTTTGCGTTGAATCAGCGTAGCAGTGGTGCGTGAGGACATTGTCGGATCGTTATGAAAAGCAAGCGTTGTAAATCGCGTTGCGAGCTTGCGTCGCATGGCGCATATACGTTGCGTACGAACCGCACGGGTCTGCATTAGGATGAGAAGAATACCATCAGATCAATGGTTTTCTAACACAGACAGGCGAAAAAAAGTTGTTAGACCCAAACACTTGACACATGTTTTGCGGTGTATGTCAACGCGCTGAATCTGTAGCCCAAATTGCGCTATCACCCTTGAGTTTCTTTCAAATTGCGGAAAAATACGGTGAAATTGTAAATGGTTAATTTCACGGTGGTTTTTACGATTAAAAAAACTGGAGGGTGATGGCGCAATTCTGGCTTCAGTTTCCGATTCAACCCGTTGACATACATAGAGAGACATGTGTCGAGTCTTGGAATCTGAATACAACCTCCGAAAATAAAAAAAGAAGACAATTCCACAGTGTTTTTTTCGCGATTTAAAAAATGGAAGGTGGTGGCTCAATTCAGATTCGGATTCAACTCTTCGACATACATAGAGAAACATGTGTCAAATGTTTGGGACTGACCACAAACGTCGAATACAAAAAGTAAAATTTAACGGTGGTTTTTCATAACTAAAAAAGCTGGATGGTGTTGGTGGAATTTTGGCTTGAGATACAGATTCAGCGCTTCGAAATACATAGAGAAACGTGTTTCAAGTCATTGGATAGGACAACTTTTATTGCGTGCCAGTGTAATAATTTGATTGGCTTCAATATTAGACAAGTTGTTTGTCTAAATGACGCATATCTATCTATCTATCTATCTATCTATCTATCTATCTATCTATCTATCTATCTATCTATCTATCTATATATATATATATATATATATATATATATATATATATATATATATAAATCGCACAAATTCATTACGACAAGGGCTGACTGCGAATCTGAGATATGTTGGGCGATTGCACATTGTATATCATACTAAACATTTTCTTTCAGAAAGTCATTTAATTCAAATAGATTTCGTGATTTTTTAAAATTTAAATGAGATGTAGTGGGCTCCAGATGCGATAGCAATGTATCTTCTAATCCTCTTTGATATTAGAGAGGATATTCTTGTTTTAATCTAAATTTAATAATTTTATAATTTTTTTTAAATTAATAAAATGGACGATTGCCTTTTGTTCATTACTTGGTCTTATTGTGCGAGTCGAGAACAATCATGGTTATGTATTCTGGCGTGAGCAAGCATGCGAGTGTAAGTTTGTAGTTACGGAAGAGAAGATAGCGAATGCGATGATCAAAGTGTGGCTTTTGTGGTTTTATTCTGTCACTCACCGTCAAATTTTGATGGATCTCCACTAGATTCTAGTACGAGTATATTATCTATTCTCCTATAAACATAAGAACTTAGTAATTCAAGAATGTGCGTCTAAAATAAGAAATTGCGTACATCATAATTGTTATAAATTATGTTTTATATGCTGATATATCCAAGACGAAGGAATAATTTTGTTAGTCTGATAGCATATAGAACTTTATAATTTCCAACTACGAAAGACGGTTCACTCATCACCTTTTCACGTCAATCCAGGACCCACATCACGTATCAAGGACCCACAAAACATGAAAAACTACACCACTTGTTAGAGGTAATTTACTATGTATAGGAACCTGATTTATCCATATTTTTGTTACCCTCTCATGGCCGAGCGCGGGACTTAAGATACTCCTGTTCTCTTTTTTTCCATACTATTAACGAAAAAAAGATGCTAGAATTTTTTTCCCTCTCGTATGTAAATATTCATTTATTTGGCATATTTTGACACACTTTTTATAGTAATACTGTTTTTGGATTACAAAGGAATGGCTCTACAGTACTCGATTTTCCCCGCTTTTGTCTTTCTCGTTGATGATATTTTGACTTCACATTCTTATTTCTGGTGTATTGGGCGATTGTTTCATGACTAATATGACATTATTGTGTTAGAGAGATTTGTCAGAACTGGTACCTAGCGATCGTTTTCTGTTTTACTCTCCGCGCAGTGTTTTACATTATTGTCAGTTGTATTGCGTGTGTTGTAAAAACTGCGTTTACGACAGCTATGAGTGAGCGAGATATTAGACAGTGGATTTAAGTGGTAGATATTTATTTTACATATTTTCTAATATTTCTCTGTGTCTAAGTGTGCTTGTAATAATAAAGATGTGAAATTATAAACGTTTAATATAATAGTTATTCCAAAGATGATGTCTTAGACGAGGATGCAAAAGCATTGTTTTTTCAATTTTTTAATATATTACAACTTATTTGCCAAATTTACACAAGTGTTCTTGTACGATATTGTAAGCTGATAAACAATACACGTAATAAAGCAAATATCATTCTAAACTCAATATAACTGCGTCTTTGTAACAATCTTTGGTGGGGACACTTGGGTCCGCACACTAACGGGTATGTTCAATATCACGCATGACCATGCGAGGCATTTCTTAGTAAGGCCCGGTTGCTAGGGCGCGCGATTATATAACTTTCTATTCTTAGTAAGTAAGTACGAGAAAGTAAGAAAAATGCGATGTGACTTAGCTTTCAATACCCCCAAGAAATGGTTATTTTCGTCCCCGCCAGGTAGCGCTTAATGTCCACATTCCAAATAAATGCTTATTAATTAAATGTGATTAATAGTGTAGCATACATGAAAATGTAAAATACTCATGCAATCTCCAAGAATTAAAAAATTTAAACCACACACAAGTTCGCTGAGGTAGTAGTTTATCCGAAAAAATAAAGTTTACGTAACACCTTTTCGAAACATTATATATAATACAGAAAGTGTTTGTAATATTTTTACGAACTTAGATCACAGTTAACTCGAAAGTCTTTGTTTACATTTTCAATGCAGGTTCTTCAAAAGTTAAAATATTACATAAAAGCAATGCAGTCAAACTTGTTCTACTTGATAATGTTATGTCCCTCGCACCTGGAACCCACCTCGCAATAAAGTACGAAGTATCGCCGAAAAATTGCTTCACATAAATTTTTTGCATGGTATTATCTGTGAATTTTACGTTTATGAGAATAGAAGACAGCATTTTATTGTTCATTTTGTAAGTGAAATAACTTTTAATACTTCACTTGGGAGTTTTACGAGTACCCGTAAAGTAAAATGAGCGTCTCGATATCTAATATGAAGTGATTTAATTTCGTTGGTACACCTGTGAAGGGATATATCAAAGTTCCCACAGATATATAAACATTTTCAAAGTTTTTGTCATTATTACTTTTTTTAAGCTGAAGAATTGCGCCACCACCCTCCGGTTATTTTGTAAATTGCGAAAAAACACAGTGAAATTTAAAATTGTAATTTCCACGGTGTTTTGGGGCGATTAAAAATGGATGATGGTGACGCAAATATCTTCGGATTCGGATTCAGCACGTTGATATACATAGAGAAACACGTGTCAAGTCTATGGGTAAGGTTTTTGGATTCTGTAGAGTATAATACTTCAAGACACCAAAATATGTGTTTTTTTTTGCAAGTAGAAAAACAACTAGAGGATGGTGGCGCCATTCTGATTTCGTATTTGGATTCAGCGTGACAGCATACATAGAGAAACATGAGTCAATCCTTGGGGTCAGACAACGTTTTATTTTTTATTTTTTGTGTGCCGGTGTAGATAATGAAATAAGAGTTTCCAAAAAAAAACAATGGAAATTATGCCAAATACCAAAATGAAAAAGGAAATCTACCTAAGTTCTGTTTAAACGATGTTTCTGTTGGACCTAACGTCGAGAGTGGGTGAAACCACGATATTAACGAAAGACTTACACAATAAACATCGTTGAAGTAGGTAAATGACCTTATCTCGAGCAGTGCAGAATCGCACGAGTCTTCGGATGAAACAAACTTACTCAGGCGTCCTTGCCTGATCGAATTATGATCGGGATGTTCGGGTTGTCCTGTTACTACAGCATCATCATATGTCATTTACAGTTTTTGCTGCTTTTTTTGACGAAAATAATTAAAATACATTAAATAAAGCTTGTCGATAATTTGGACAATACAGGTAATTTTCCATGTATCTAGAATGAATATAAGTCATCAAACAGAGTAATCTAGTGATTAGAAACAATTTGCTGAACAGATTAATTCAATTATATGCCGCTGGATCTTCACTTCCATCGGTAGCCGGAATGTATGTAGAATCATTTGATATAAAGGGACTGTGACACAAAATACATGAGACAGTGATACAAAATACATGACAGAGATAGAAATAAAAGATTCTATTTTGTTTCTTGTTGAGAAATTCTTATTTTCAGAGGTATAGAAATTTCAGGATTGTTAAAGTATTGTGTTAGAAGATCTTATTCTTCAATTGAACTAAGCAGACTAATAGGGTGAGCAAAAAATTGTCGTCATGCATTTTTCCAAATAAAACGCTACAAATATTTACGATTAAAAGCATATTAACACGCCAAAGATTTTTTTTCCTGTTTCAATTTCTGTTTATTTATATTTCAAAAATTTCACTATTTTTGTAATCTTGAATAATCTATTCCATATTTGCTGCATATTGATAAATGCGCAGGTTTTCTTTCCATTGTTTGTGTTATATTATCGATGGCAAAAATTGCCATTAGCTATTTTTTTCTTTGAAGCTTTTCGAATGATATTATGTCTCTCAATCATTCCCTTGTTATCTACAGAATGTCTCGGAATAAATGTTACAAACTTCTAGGGCATGTTCAGCGATCGAAAATGATCACTTTTAGACAATGAATATATTCTGAAATACTGTTTGTAGCGAAGTTCACTGCAAGTATTCATGTGGCATTTATGCCTGATGTGTAGAATATTCGGCTTGTACCAGAAATTTACTTTGGCTGACTGGGTCACTACGTGACCCGACGAACATCTGATGTACACGGGTTGCCTAAAATCAGGCGCTAATAGTACATGTGTAAAGACATTTCACTCCGTTATATTCAATTTCTTACTACATGTTTATTGACAAATAGTGAACATTTTCGACTGCTCTGTAAGCGGTAGAAGTTTCTAATATTTAATCTGAGACACCTGTTTGCTTTGCTAATTTCGTCCTTGAATCTCCGTATTCCTCCAGTTCGCCTCCGGGCAAGATACTGTTTCAAAACTTCTACCAATAGCTTACTTACGTTTATTCAAAAATATGTGTGACAAGCGAGCTTTGTAGTACTCGCACGTTGTGAATGGAAACTTACTGGCTTCGATGACTCTGTTTTGTCTCCGGATGAGCTTTTAATAACTTAGCATTGAGAAAACGCCGCGCAAATTGCTGCAGGAAACCGGTTTCGCGAAACGCCACCAGTAGCCGAGTACCGCGTTGGTGACGTAATTCTTCAATATACGCGATTCGCTCTCTGAGAGAACTCTGGAGGAGTAGAGCGAGGTTGAGGGATGGTGTTGGGGGGATTGTAGAATGTTCTGCAGGCGGCGGCAGAAGCAGTGGCAGCGACCTTCTTCAATCTTGTCTGGAGTAATCCGCGAGAGGGGAGACAAGTCGTGCATATTTTTGGTATTCTCTCTTCCACGGAGTCGTACAGCTTCACGGTGAAAAACGACCGGGTTCCTTGTTCCCCAGATGGGAAGACATATTGGTCTTAATAAAAAGTCGCCGGAAAAAACTTCTCTTCCGTCGTGTATTTATGCGCCGCGCCATGCGGCGTGGAATCTTGCTCTACTTCTTTCTCGGTGCTCCGATGACGTCTCCTTCTACATTGATTTTGGAGTCATATTTTGCGGCGGTAAATCAACCTTGTTTGCCAGCTGGCACGCAAAGCTCTATTCTCATTGCACTAGGGAAGGACGTCGAACATACAATTGTAGTATAATGTCCCGCTAAAAAATGTATCCCCATTAATTCCAACTGATTTATCCTCAACAATTCACTAAACAATAGTGCCCAAATACTAATACACATGGATTATTATTACTACTTTTTGTCGCGAATTGCTCATCCTAAGACCATGCGAACGCGCCACTTGTACCCAACAAGGCCCAGTCATATTCTCCTAGGGCCAAGTACACATGACCTTTTTTGGAGAGAGAGAGACAGCACTTTTATGCCAAATCCATTTTACACCCCAGAGTAATTAGTCCGGGCGAGGAAGTATAAGAGGATGACGATGATGATGATGATGATGAAATGGATTATAACAAACTTACAAACTCACATAACCATTCCCGATGCGGTATTATTATTGATATTATTATTATTACTATTATTATTATTATGGCTTATGCATTTCTCACACGCATGGGTAGGAGGAATTCTCTTGTCACAGGTCTTGTTGAGCGTAGGATAACTCGTACGGCCCCGATGAGCAATTAACGAGCAACATCTTTATTTACTTTCAGAACCTCCAATGTTTTACATATCAGTGACAGTCTTTATCACTACGTGACAAGTGTCCAATATTGTTGACAATACAGGCTTATTATTTAATTGTTGTCGATGTTTAATGATGGATTTTGTTACTCTTCTGGTAGTTGTAATTGGCATGGTACAGATATGTACCTTTTTCACCTACCATGTCTTATCTCACGCGTTAGCTCACGGTGTCACTAGGTTTGTTGGTATGAGTTATTATTATTATTGCTAAGTATCACGGAAAAGTAACGTTCTAGCTGTAAAAATATTAAATAGCTCTTCAATGATTTATACACGGTAGAATTTTTCCATTTTGTTTTTAGTTTTTCTTAATATTCCTAAAGATATATATCTACTCACATAGAATTTCATATTATATTTCAACAAAAATTGAAATATCTTTACAATAATGTCTAATCCTGATGCGCTAATTGTAGAAAATATTCATTTTACATCTTTGAAAACACGATGACAGTAAAGAATACTGTGTGCCCAATGGAGAACTTAATAATGCTCATTTCATTTGATTCGAAAATAAAAGTTTTTGCTGGCAGAAAGCTCGAGCGAGACGGCTTATCTTATTCGGCTGCCCGTCGGCAAGTGCTTCTAAATCGCGTAAAGCCACTTCAAAGTTGGTAGATTTGATGGAATTAAATAAGGAAGTGGGTATTCTGTGCCGAGCCATTTAGACCAATGGAGTGGTTTCTGAGAGATCCTTCTCTCGAAATCTCGCTTGAAGTCGGCGCCCCCGCCGGCGTTCCCGTTCTTCTAATCTCGGCTTTCCCGCGCCGCGCTGGAGAAATGGCCTTCGCGAGAATCGAGTCGTTCCGCGACGTGGCGGGGGGCCGCTAACATCCCAAGCGGTTGCGGGCGGCGCGCTCTGCGGAGTGGCCCCGGAACTACCGTTACGGCGACGCCTGTCTAGTGGCGGGACGGCGTCGTCATCCGGATCGATTTCGCTGCGAAAGGAGGTAAATGATTATGCGATTCGGGATGACGAGTCGTTACGAAGTGGAGCGGGCGCGAAAGACTAGCTGACGCGCGAACAGCTCAGAGTCAGCAGTGATGCCTGTATGTGCGTCGTTGACTTGGAGGTCCTCGGCTTTGAGCTTTGATGATGGCATACTTGTCGTACTAACTATAGTGCTCGGGCAAAATTCATCCGTTGTCTGAGGGAGATTTCTAACGGGGCAGTTCTGATCAAAACTAGGCGAAAGCCGGAACAATACTCAACAAACGGTACACACGTGTGCGCGGTATTTCCTTTCTCTTTCTGGTCTACATCTCTTGTCTCTCGTTCTTTCTCTCTCTCTCTCTTCCTTCTCTCTCTTTCTCTCTCACTTTCTCTCTCTCCTTCTCTCTCTTCTCTCTCTTTCTCGTTCTTTCTCTCTCTCGCTCACTTTCTCTCTCTCTCTCTTTCTCGTTCTCTTTCTCTCTTCTCTTTCTCTCTTTTCTCTCTTTCTCTTTCTCTCTTTCTCTTCTCTGTCTCTTCTTTCTCTCTTCTCTTCTCTCTTTCTCTTTCTCTCTTTCTCTTCTCTTCTCTTTCTCTTCTCTTCCTCGTTCTTCTCTCTTCCTCTCTTTCTTCTCTCTTTCTCTCTTTTCGTTCTTTTCTCTTTCTCTCTCTTCTTTCTCTTTCTCTCTCTTTCTCTTTCTCTCTTTCTCTTTCTCTCTTTCTCTTCTCTCTTCCTCTTCTTCTCTCTTCTTTCTCTTCTCTCTTTCTCTTTTCTCTCTTTCTCTTTCTCTCTCTCTTCTCTTTCTCTTCTCTTCGTCTTTCTTCTTCTTTCTCTCTTCTCTTTCTCCTCTTCTCTCTCTCTTTCTCTTTCTCTTCTTCTCTCTTCTCTTTCTCTTCCTCTTCTCTTCTCTCTTCCTTCTCCTCTTTCTCTCTTTCTCTCTTCTCTCTTTCTCTCTTTTTTCTCTTTCTCTCTTTCTCTCTCTTTCTCCTCTTTTCTCTCTTTCTCTTTCTCTCTCTTCTTTTCTCTCTCTTTCTCTCTTTCTCTCTTTCTCTCTTTCTCTCTTCTCTCTTTCTCTCTTTCCTCTTCCTTTCTCTCTTCCTCTCTTTCTCTCTTCTCTTTCTCTTCTCTCGCTTTCTCTTTCTCTCTCCCACACACGCACCCTTACTGTTACATGCAATAAACATCCACACACATTGGAATACAAGTCGGAACAGAGACTCCTGTAAAGAAGAGGTGTAGAAATGGTCCCGAAAAGAGCAGTATCCCTCTGGGGACATTCCTGGAGGGAGATAATTCCGAGTTAAACGTAATTTGTGCAACATAGATTTGGTTCCGGATGCGTGAAATTGGACAACCATTCTTTTTACATTCAGTAGTAGCACGACGTGTGCAGATTTGCGCCAGACGCAAGGATCCTGGGAGCAGTGAGGCCAGTTATCAGATGGTTAATCGGTAATATGATAATGGTGAGTTATTGTTCTATACTACTAAGGAGAACCTTTAACATTCTGAATAAAACAATAGTTATTTTTGTAAGAAAAGGTTTAGTTTGAGATAATATGTACTTCGAGCTGTCGTGCTCGCGTCTTATATTTTTCGATCCGAGTGAAGCTAAGTTTACTCCGTGCTGTGCTATGAAAAAAACGTAATTTATAAACTATCTATCTGTAATTATTTATTACTTTTAATCACACGTATTCGCTTGTGCAACGTTATCAAATGGTTATGACAATTCATTTGCACGAACTCCTACAATTTAGAGAGAAGAAGACAGTGATAATGACGAATAAAGAGGAAGCAAAGTGGGAAAGTGTAACGAGAACTGGCTGTGAGGATGGGTAATAAGGTCATACAGTGAATTAATATTTCCCCATAATAAATTTCCGTCCTCAATTTCCATCCTCACATTCAATTTCTGTCCCCACTTGTAATCACCGGTCCAGACCTTTCTAAGAGTTAATGCGAAAGAATGGAGCTGCTGTTGCTTTATACGGTGCTGTTACTTTAATTTCTCGGATTTTATTCCCGGAGGCAATAAAACTTCTTTTAGCTTAGAAAATTGTGATTAAAGTCTCCTTTTCACCACGTCAAAAATTATAATTGACTTCAAAAATAATACTAAATTTAAAAATTTGCGAATTCAAAAGGGTGTTGGCCCACCCTTAGCCTTGATGACGGCTTCCACTCTCGCTGGCATACTTTCAATCAGCTGCTGGAAAGGTTTCTTAAGGAATCGCAGCCCATTCTTCACGGAATGCTGCACTGAGAAGAGGTATCGATATAGGCCGGTAAGGCCTGTCACGCAGTCGGCGTTCCAAAACATCGCAAAGATGTTCGATAAGATTCAAGTCGGGACTCTGTGCAGGCCAGTCCATTACAGAGATGTTATTGACGCGTACCCACTCCGCCAAAGGCCCTGCAGTATGAACACGATCGTGTTGAAAGATGCAATCGCCATCCCCGAATTGCTCTTCAACAGTGGGAAGCAAGGTGTTTAAAACATCAACGTAGGCCTCTGCCGTGGCAGTGCCACACACAACAAGGAGTCCAAGTCCCCTCCATGAAAATCACGACCACACCATAACACCATTTTGGACGTGTCCGGATACTTTTGATCACATAATGTATGTCGTCCGACTAAACCTCCCAAGAAAAAAATCATACCTGCATTACCTAGTACAAATGTGCGTAGAAATTGAAAGAAAACTTTGGAAACTTAACCCATTTGAGAAGCATCTATGATTTCGATGGGTAGACAGGAACAGGGGAAAAATCCAAACACGCCAAAACAGTTTCAGTTTTCACTTAAAATGCAAATTTTTGATTGAGCTAATCCGCGTAATCTTGTACTGCGCTTGCCGACTAAATTATCATTGCCCGACACTATTTACGCCACGTTTGTAAGGCAAAGTTCCAAAGAAGGGGCGTCTCGCCATTAAATATTTTATTTTCTTGTGTAGTGTTACGGAACAACAACTTTTTTAATACTCTTGCTATGTTGAGAACTGTTCTTCTGTGCATTCGTGTGGACAATGTGTCTTATTGCATTATTTGCGATGACTGTTTTTGTAAAACTAATTAATTTATTGTAGTGTTACACGAAAGTATTTTATTTGTCATTCTTGAGCATCGTCTGGTACTTTCTGTAAAACAATTTCGTGTGGATGATGTTCTCAACCGGACTCACTGACGGAAAAACAAACGTTTTGCCGTCATTTAATTTTTCGGTATCAAGGATCCAAAAAATGGATTGTAGCTACACTACATGTTAGAGGAATTTTTTCTAAATTTAGCAACTGGATTTATCCTCTTTTTCGTTACCAGGGCCCTGTAATAAGAGTTTTCCTGCCGAAAATTCGCTGTTTTGTCGCGCAGCATCTCTATATTCCGAAGCGATAAACTAAAAAATAGGGCAGAAGTGATTATATGTAAATTATACCTTTTTTCCCTAACAGCCTAGAAATATGTTAAGAGCTACAAAAAGTAACACGTCCTCTTGTTCTGTGTGCATGCAGGGCCAGCGGCAGCAGCGCGCGCTAGCGTCCTCCTCCGCTGCCGCCGCCAGCTCGAGCGCCGCCAGCTCGAGCGCCGCCAGCTCGAGCGCCGCTAGCTCGAGCGCCGCTAGCTCGAGCGCCGTCGCGGGGCGCGGAGCGCGTTGGCGCTGGCGGCGCTGGCGTTGGCGCTGGGCGCGCTGGCGGCCCTGGCGCCGCTGCGCCTCATGTGCGGCGGGCGGGGCGGCGGGCGCGGCGTGCTGCACGCGGCGCTGTTGCTGCTCACGCTGCTGACGCGCGAGGCCGGCCGGCTGACGGCGGGCTTCCGCGTGGAGAGCGTCACCTCCATGCACGAGCGCCTCGAGGTGGCGCGCCAGATCCTCGCCGAGGTGCCGCTCATCGACGGGTGAGTAGCACCGGCGACGCGGGGGCGGATCCACGGCGAAACGGGGTGGGGGGCCGATAGTGGACTCGCCTTTTGGCGTGGCGAGGGAGAGAACTTCTCTTAAGATGGCACTACCGTTGAAACAACAATGCCATCATCCAGAATGAGTTTATTGCTAATTAATTGCGAAAAATAATTTAATTGCTCTTCAAAGTTCGGAGTAATTAATGGTTAACTATCATTTAATACTTACGCTGGTATAACCAGAGTCGGTTACCACAAAAGCAAATGTGCCATCTTGTACGATGATTTTACGCTAATTAATTACGCAAACATAATTTAATTGCTCTTCAAACTTTCGAGTAATTATTGAAGATCTATCATTTAACACTTACGCTGACCATACCAGAGTCGGTTACCACAAAAATAAATGCGCCATCTTCTATGATGGCTAATTAATTTCAAAAAATGAATTAATTGCTATTTAAATTTTCGAGTAACTAGTGGTGAAGTACCTTTTAAAACTTAAGCTGGCACTACCAGATTCGGTTACTACAAAAATATGCTATCTCAAAGACTGATTTAATTGTTAATTACGCAAAAATTCATTTGATTACTCTTCCAATTTACAAGTAATTAATGGAGAACTATCAGATAAGACAAACTGCCACCATTACAATCGGTAACAACAATTTTTTGACGGAATGCCTTGTACTAGGTGACAGACTCCACAACCGTTCACATTTCGGCCGTGATGCAAGTAAGATATTGAAAACTCGCATCTTATAGTGGCCAATTCTGTGCCGAAATAAAACAGGTACAAAAAGTTTCTCTCGACCTACATTCAACATATTCTGTATACAAAGTGTAAAGGTCGGCAGTGCTGTAACCGATACTGCCGTGTTCATTTGTCACCGGGACTTTCTTTCTAGCAGGATGGTGAGCTAATTAGATGTTGTTCCCTAGAAATCGAGACGTCTAAATTTCGCCTGTAGTGTTAGTATGTTATGAAGAATGTGATTTAAATATTTTTTGTTAGGGCAATTCACCTATGGGATAATCCTTTGGGGTGTGTAGCATGCCTCTATATTATTGGTAAAAAATAACACGTTAAAACTAGAGAAAAGTAAGTGGACTTATTTGTATGTACATTCTAAGCTGCTCTGCTAAATAAATCCCACTCCCCTGCGGTTTTTCTCTGGATCCGTGCCTGTAATATAAAATTGTTCGAATAATTATGGATTTGTTATTACTTAAATAAACAGAAATTTTATTTTTCTGATGATGTAAATATCTTAGTACAAACAAAAGTTTAATAAACAGAATAATAATTACAGAATTAACCGTGCATTTGCCTTCGAAAATAAGATAAGACACGAAGGGTTGATTGTGATAATGCTGTTGACAATGTTGAATGTGGAATTTATGACACAAGATAACGATTGTTTTTAAAACTGGTATTTAAAGGGACAGCTGGCAAAGAAATTTGTACTTTCAATGTTTAAAATTCCCTCTATTTTCGTGTAACTCGATATATATAAGCTGATTAAGAAAGAAAGAGAGGTTAGATGTAACCTTTTCCCCCCGTGTGTCACAAAATGCTCTGGAAGTAATTATCACCGCATGCACTTCTTTGGATTACCATATTATAGCCCAAGGGAAGTGAATGCCGTTACTTTTTACTCTGGAAAATCTTAATAGTTTTGTTGACATTTTATATAATCCTTAGAAATCAACTTATATAAAAATACAACAGTATGGAGCTTATTATATTCACAAATGAATCACCCTTCTTTTAGTTTGCTATTCTATTCATTATATTCATCAAGAATACATTGTAAATGGAAATATTGTTTTAATATCAAAGTTATAAACAATTTTTATGGCTCCGAAAATCGCACAGACAGTGGAGGATTATGAAACTTGATCAATAAAATAACATAGGCCATTAAAAAATTGCCGGTCGTTCGGCGTTTTTATTTACACAAAAACAAAGGAGAAAAGAATAGAACAGTACATTACATTACAGAAACTAAGAAAAATTAAACTGCACATAACTTAAAAGCACGAATTAATTAATAAAAATTAAACATACAATTTGAAACATTGATGAAAAAGAACCCAGAATTTGTAGAAACTTCTTTCATTTGTAGTGACAGTTTTGGAAGGTTCCCAAGCATCCTACGTCTCTCCACAAGCTTGTTTCTGTGATTTCGATCTTATTACCCACTCACTATTCAATGTACTGTTCAGAGACACTAGATGAACGCCATGCAACGTGACGTTTGAGAGAGGTTCTGCATGGACTATTGCGCCATTCACTCTATATCCATACGGCCACACATATGAACATGTAATAATTGACAATCAAACACAAGAAGTTATTTATCGACGAGCATTAACCAAGCATGTACCTAATGTACCACGATAATCAAGTTCCAGTTTCAGTAATCATTGATCCCTTACAATAATTTTATAATATTGTAATATACAAATAGCGTATACAGATCGTTTGTAATGAACTTATCGTTTACGTATAGTAGAAAGAGAATAGGGACTAAAAGCGATCCCTGTGGGACTTCACATGCAATTGGCAAAGAATCAGAAAGGTGTGTACATAATGTTCTATTATTCCAGTAAGGTATATCTACCCTCTGAGATCGTTGTTTACGGTACGAACAGAACCAATCTAGAGCAAGACAACGAATTGCATACGAAGGTAATTTTGAGAGTAAATTGTTATGATCAATGGCGTCAAAAGCTTTTGAAAGATCAAAAAATATTCCAATAGGTGCTTCGATTCAATCCATGGATGACGCGACATCTTTAAGAAAAGAAAATATGGCTATTTCCCTAGAATTTGATTTTCGAAACCCATGCTGGCAATCTGAAATCGCGTCGTGTTTACTAAGAAATGTTTCCATACATACGTAAAAAAGTCTCTCTAATATTTTTTGAAACAACCGACAAAAGAGAAATTAGCCGATCATTTTGAATTTCATTTTTGTTGCCTTTTTAGAAAAGCGGCTTAATCTTAGCTGTTTTAAAAATATCTGGAAAAATTCCTTTGCATAAAGATACATTAAATATGTAAGTCAACGGGTGTATAATGGCAGGCGCAAAGAATCCGGAAATTCATCTAAACCGGCCGAATATTTATTTTTTAGTCTACCGATTATTTTGATAAGTTCATAGAAAGAAGTTTCGGAAACAAACATTGTGCCTAAAAGTTTTGTGGAAACGTCGGATGCTGAATTTTGTGGCTGAAGACCCTTACTGATCTCGGCAGCAATTGTGGGAAAGTATTGGTTAATGAGACTAGCCACTGTTGCCGGATCGTTCACATTTCTATCGTTATTTTTTAAAACAACATTCTCTACAAGGTTTCATCTTGATTTGGTCGAATGTTTTACTATATTTCACATTGGTTTTGTTTTATTATTTGACTTCAAAATATCCTGGTCATGCTTCATGATTTTAGCCTGCCGTATGTCTTTCCGTAATAATTATTTGTATTTTTTAAAGTAGAGGAGGAAACCTTGAGACACGTAATTTTATTGCGCTTGTACAATTCGAAAACCGGCTCCTAACGTCGCTCGTATTTAAAACATGTGGTTACGGAATAAAGCATAATATTATCAATTCGTTTCGCAATATACTATTTCTTACGAATTAATTGTGCGCTTAAGATGGTTCGTTTGTGCACAGATTCTAAGGAAAATGTTTTTAAGTAGACAAGAACAAATTAATTTAGGAGAGATAAATTAAGACATGCAAGGTAATCATGGCAATTTGACTTACGTTCACGTATAGTTTTCTCCGCATTATTTGTGTATATGAGATAGTTGCAAATTCAGTGTTATATATTTTAAGAAGTTATAAAGATAATACAGCAGAATTTTGTTGCAATGTGAACTGTGATCTAACATCCGCAATAGTCTTAAAATTTTGAGCTTCATATTCGATGACCACGTACCTTCTTTTTCGTTACAATATTTATTTATTTATTTAATAGGTAATTATTACAAACAAATTAGATTACTTGATCCTATGTGGCTAGGCCGAAGACCTTTAAGCCATTACAATACCTACATCCTTTCGCGTTCTAATCTTTCGAATTCTGGTATTCACCCCAAATAATCTCTCCATCGCATCAAAGCGGCGGAAAAGAGACCATAAGGTACGGCTCAGGAAAAAAACCCTGAAGGGGGAAAACCTGCCGTCAGAAACCGAGTACATTCTAATCTATCCGACGTTTATTTTAACTTTATTTTCTGGCGCGGGCGTCCCGCCGTCTCCTTCCTGTGCTTGGCCTCCTCAGCACCTGAAATCAAACGGCGCCACAGAAGATCGTCCGCACCAACGCCTCTGCCCTTAAATTTTCGATCCCCCCTTCCCTTCACCCCCTCTTTTTTGTTACAATATTAAACATAGTGGTTATAGTGACATTTTTACTTTCCCGTATACTTACCCATATACGGAGTACTATACGCACTATAGGGAAAGTAATGTAATGCTGCGGAAAATCGATTTTGAAATTTCAAGGGAAATACACTTTCTGGGGTCCCCTGATCCCGAAAAAGTGTTGTTTTTTCCAAAACGTCCGTCTGTCTGTCCGTCTGGTGTCTGTGAACAATACTAGCGCCTAAACCATGCGTAGGATTTTTTTCCAAATTGAAGAAACCCGTCTCGATCTGTCTCCAGTCGAATCTTGAGATTTTGAAAAAAATCTTTAAAATTTGGGGATACTTTCTTGAAAACTCCAAACATTTTCAAAATTTTCTCAAAAAGGAGTCCAATTTTTTTCTTTAAATTTCTTATGAGAATAGATTAATATAGACTTATAAAGGTGGCATAGGTCCGATTTTCCCCGTTAACTCTGAATTGTCGAAAATTTCGAATGTATGAACTATTTTCGGTGTGTTCCTACATTCTACTACAAAACTGAAGATAAAAATGTCTCCTTCAAATAAAATTTGTTATCCATAGTGAGTTCTTTCATTAAGGTCATGTACAATTTTTGAATATCTTAGAAGTTTTCGCGCAATGAGGGCGGAACATCACATCCTCTGATATAAAACCTTCACTACACTAACGGGAATAATTATCATTGCAGACGACGTGCCAAAAAATTATTAATCAATCAACCAACCAACCGATTTGCAAAATGAAAACCCGCCGATTTATAACGTCTTAGACCACAGATCTTGGTACTATTGGTTTACTATCGGTAAATATTTTGAGATAGTATTCCACTAGATAGATCATTGGATGATTACACTTTTGTAAACACCAAGTTTATTGTCTTCAAATTTGTGATTTGAATGTAGAATGTTTAATTGGTTTAGGATTTCTCTACTTGTTCGTGATCGATCAATCTAAATCCTGCCAGAAATCTTAGAAATTTCGTTTCAGAACTTTGTAAAAAAGATTTTATTTTTTATTCTTGAATACGTTACTCCTTCTGTACGAACTCTGAATTGGATGCTCTTTGTCAATATATGTTTAAGTGTTCCATTTCTACTAGTGTTTTGGCAGTAGAGATTTGAACCACACTTTATTGTCTTTATAAATTCTTGATATGGGAAAAGTTGCTTGACGATCCGCAGATTACTTTTGGCGTCGCAGTAAACAGAATATCGCTTTCCCCTTTTCACAACTTCACGTGATATCACTGGACGAAGCAGTGTGTTCTTTTTATTGAGTGAACAAGCTGCATCACCCGGCGTTGCCCAGGCTTTGCGTACAGTGAATAGTCCACTTAAACTTCTTTGTTTCGTGTATATGAAAAGAGTGTTAATATCGATGGTTTTGGAACTCGAACGCAGACCTCTCAGTCGTGCTTCGATTTCGATAACGGGCCCAAAGTGTTCTATATCTATCCAAGCTATTACTGCAAATCATGATTTTACACTGTAAGTTTTTCGTTTGATTGGAGCGTCGTCAATAAAATTATTCAACGTTACGAGATTAAAATGAAACTATTGAATCCATACATATAAAGATGTTGCTGAAAGGGGTGATTCGGTACTAATTTTGAAATTTGAGCTGGAAAAACTTCCGACTTAATTGATCTATTGAAACAAATGAAAAAGTATTTACTACGAAATTGCATAAGCGTTCAGAAAATTAAAATCCACTTTCACCTATATTCTTACTGTTTTTAAGATTTTCACAATCACCTGATATTCCGTTTCTTTTAAATTTCCTGTTGACGACATTGGGAGGAGCATATTTCGATGATATGTAAACAGTTACTTTGCTCTTCTTGAAGGTGAAGTGGGTAAATCTTCCTCATTTTTAGGCGATTATAGAAATTCCACTCTTCCGATCAATGCGATTCATTATTCACGGCAGGCAATAAGGTAGTGTTGACAAAAAAACTTTACGCTCTGTTTCACTCCCCCGGATGGCCCGGTAACATTACGCGCGCTTCCTGGCGGATCAGTAGATACAGCGGCTCCTCCAATTTCCAAGCCTCCCCTGCCGCTCCCAGCACGAAACGCACTATTTCCCCTCGATTGTCAGATATATCCCCATACACGCGACAAATAAGGCAAAAAAAGAAGTGAAAGGCGACAAGAAACGGCGCAAAGAGAAAATACAATGTATTTTCAGTTTTGTGCCAGTCGTTAAGCAGATTTTAGCTTTACCGGTGCTCACATCTTCGGCTTAGGAGAATCTCGAAACACAGCGCTCGTTTCTATAGCAACCTCCGGGCCCCGCTCCATCATTTTTGCGATGTTAAGCGCAAACCTCCGCCCACCCTCTCTCCCACTCCTTTCGACCGACACCCTTCGCTTCTCTTTGCACCCCCCCCCCGCGCCCCGCCCCTTCACAAACGCCCGGGCATATTTTCAGAACCGACAGCGTACAACCTCTCGCCGGCTTTGCGCTCGCGAGCGCCCGGTGGAAGAGCGGGGGCGGCGAGGAAGCGGGGGCGGAGAGCGCTGGGGTGCGGTGGCGTTCTTTCTTTCGCCCGCCATAAAGCAATGAATATTTAGCCGACGGCGCTGGAGGCGGCGACGACGGCAGCGGCTGGAGCTGGACGAACGGGAGCGAGGCGAAGGAAGCAGAGGGTGAGAGTGAGGATGGGATGGGGTGGAGAGGGCATAGTGATGGTGCTGTAGTGACTGAGTTGTAGGTGTAACTGGGCAAGGATATGGAGGGTTGGATGGGAAGATGAAGGCAATGCCTGTGATACGGTTCGAGAAAAGACGGACAAGCGCGTGGCAGCAGGTGGATGATAAAAATGAAGATGAGTATGAAAGTCAATGGAGATGGCGATGACGATGGTCTGAGGAAGGCTGAACGTGGGAGGCGCGACTAATAGAGGACGAGAATGAAATAGGATGGCGTGGAGTGGTGGGATGGGGATGGTGTCCGTGGGAGTGTGACCAGAGTAGCTGAAGGGTATGAACTGATGGTAAAAATGATACGAATAAGGTGGGGAATGCGATGAGATACCGCTGGTGATGGCTGGGCGGTGGCTGGGGCCTCATGGGAATGGATTGGGGGGCGTGGCAGGGCGCAGGAAGAGTAGATAGATACTGGTCGGTCAGTAGCTTGTGATAACGATGGCCGGAGGATGGCACTGGAGGGAGTGGCTGAACGCGAGTGCCGGGGTTGGAAGGGCGAGAAAAAAAGAGGTTGCGAGTACAGATGAAAATGGGGTGGGCATAACGCTGGTGATGTCTGAGCGGTGCCTTCGGTCCTCAAAGTGGATTAAGGAAGGAAGAAAGAAAGGTGCATCAGGGGAGGAAGCGTGTAGAGACGGCAGGCGAATGGAGATAGCGATGGCCGTGCGGGGGCACCGGAGGGAGTGGCTGAACGCGAGTGCCGAGGTAGAAAGGGCGAGAAAAAGAGGCATGGAAGGCAAGAAAAGATAGTCACATTGGGCAAAGAGGTTAAGACTGAAAGAAGATAACGTTGGTGTGGGGAATGGCAAGGGCGGAGAATTGGTGACGCTGGCGTGAACGCTTTGAACAGGGGCGTGGTAGAGAGTGAGGGTGGATACTGATTGCGATGATGGTAATGAGTTTAAGACTGTAGATGAAGGTGAAAATGGTGGTGATGCCAGTGAATGAGCATTGGCGACGGTGGCAAGGACTGTCAGAACTTGGCGGTGGTTGAGAATGAGAATGGATAGTGATAACGATAATGAACGAAGAGGTTAAGATTTAGGATGAGGATAACGGTGGTGGAGGATGGCAGTGGCTGAGCATTGGTGACAGTAGTGGGAACTGTCTGACAGAGGCGTGGTGGAGGGTGAGGGTGGATGGTGTTAGCGATGATGGGCAGTGAGGTTAAGACTGTGGATGAAGAAAAACGCGGGTGTCCGGGTGGCAGTTGTAAAGCATTGGCGGCGGTGACCAGAACTGTTTGAACTGGGGTGTGCTAGGGAATGAGGGTGGATAGTGATTGCGATAATGAGCAAAGAGGTAGAGGCTTAGGAGGGGGATAACGCTGGCGTTGGTACGGCAGTGGCTGAGCGTACGGCGGCGTAAACTGGCTGAACAGGGGCGAGGCGGAGGGGCTGCTGGAGGTGGGGCGTTTGGGGTGGCGACGGCCGGGCGCGGGGGAGGGAGGCTTAGCTTGGCGTAATCAAAGCGGCGCGGAGTGGCGGCCGGGCTCTAATTAGCTGGCGTCGCGGGAGAAGCACGGCGCGCCGTGGCCGGTGGGGGAGGCGGAGGGGAAGAAGGAGAGGGTGGAGTGGGAGGCTGTGCGTCGTGGGCGCCGACGGCGTTTGTGGTAATGGCGCAGGCGGCGGGCGCGAGACCAAGGGAATCTAGTGGGCGGTCAGAGCGGGGTATTGTGAAGCGGGGCCACGCGTCGAAGATCAAATGGGAGGACGTCAATGAGGATGTGATAGATGACGTGGATGCAATGAAATGCTGAAAGATGTGGATAGGCAGCAGGTCCAACACAGGAATAGTTCGGTGTTCGTTGACCTACAGATATTATCTCGTACTTAAGACTTTGAACTGGGTGTTTGTGACTATGAACATACGTGTTGGTTCAATTACCGAAAACTTGCTGTGTTAAAAATTTGAACACACATACACATAGGGTTAGAACATTCAAGCTCTGCGGAATCGTAGCTTAGAAATATGGCTTCCGATCGGAAAAGGCAGGTCTACACCAACGATCGAATGAATGTGCTTTGCACATAAAAGTAGATTCCTCCCTTGGGTTTATAACATAATTTCGTAACAGAAAATTAAGTCTGGATATGTGTACTTTTGTCACCTCACTTGTGATTCTCATTTCATTAGATGTAAATCGCTGAAGGTTTCGGAGGGAAAATTATTTCGGGAGTGAAATACGAGCATTGGAAGTGAAGGCAGAGACGATGGAGAGTATTTGAGAAAAAATATGTCAAATAGCATTGGTTATGAAAATGATTGATCGTTTTGCCAAGGACAAGTGGTAATCACAACGTGCCAAAAAAATATAGACATAACACTATTGCTTTGTAGTTCACTTTAGCATAATTAAAAATACCGAAATAAACCGGATTTGAAAGGTTGTCAACAAACATGCTAGTGAATTCAGACTTACATCAAAGCCAGACTTTACAGAAAACGAAGAACCGAAAGACGGAAACGGGCTCGAAGAAAAACAAATTAAAAAAAACAAAACTAGGTTAGCACTGCCTACCAAAACGACCCTTTTCAAGCGGGCGTCACGGGCACAAGGCCCAGCAGAGCCAGACAGAGGAACCAGAGACGGCGTAGAGATCAGCCTCGGCGATAAGAGGGCGGCGAACAAGCAGGGCAAGTCGACGTAATGGCGAGGGCGACCGGCGTGGGTCGCTGGGCGTTCTATTGGACGGGGAGGGGCCGCGTGGGGTGGAGACGGCTGCCGCCGAAAGCGCCAGATGTAGCGCTGCACAATGAGCAAGAATGCTCGGAAAGTGGTCAAAATGTGAGCAAGTTTCTTAGTCATATTTGTGTGTTTCGTGATCGTGGGTGTTACAAAAAACGCTTATTTTAATATTGTAGCGAAACCGATTTCGTCATACTTTTTGAAACGAAATTCATGCTGGAAAAATTAAATATAACAAACTCGGACCACCCAGAATTCTACCGGGAGTTTAAACAGATTGCATTGCACGCGTAGTTTCACTTATCGCGGGGGCCATTACCGCCTCTCCCCCATTAAGCCGGTCGTTTGGAGGACTAACGTTGACAGACACTGTGCGAGTGTTCAGAGCCAGCTGCAGATTTCGAGACCACCCACTTTCGGGGGAGCCCAGAGCAATACTTCCGTCATCGAATGCGCCCCCCTACGCAAGCGAGGGCTAGATTTCTAGAAGGTTCGAGAACAGCCCGCATGCTCGCAGCCTGCACAAAGGGTAGAAGTTTCCTTTGCTTCTCACGCTGCGATTGGGTTAAAATATTTCACTGCGACACAACTTCTGACCAATAGCGACACTGCTATCAAAGGGAACCAGAATACGTAAGAAATTGGGGTGGGGAGGAGAGCTAACCTGGTGCGATTTCGACGGAGAGAATTTCAGAATAGCTGGGGCATCAGTCGGGAGAAGACGCAGGGCAGTCGGGGGAGAAACATCTTTGGGGGGAATATTTTTCGGTCAGAGGCAAGTTCACCTCTGCCGAACTTAGAAATTACCAGATTTGGTTTGAGTTTTGGGCTAACGGGAGTCGTGAGAGAATTACTTCACCGGGAGAAAATTATTCGTCGAGGAGAGGCCAGTTTGTCTCTGAAAAGTTTAGAAAGATTTCGGAAGGAGCGAGAGCTACTAGCTGACAACAATTGAGAAAATTACTTCTCGGGGGTGGGATTTATTCGTCGGGGAGAGGCAAGTAGACCTCTGAGGCGTTTAAAAGCGGGTAGAGAAAAATTGTTTCTCTGGGGCGGGAATTATTTGTCGCTAGACTTTCCGAAGTTATGTTATAAAAATTAAAGAGACATTAGGCTGATTACTACGTTTCGGACATTGAGATCGCCCAGTATCAACCAGTATCAACCAGTATCAACCAGTATCGCCCAGTATCAACTAGTATCAACCAGTTCTGACAGAATCTAGACGTCGCTGCAACGATCTCCAAGAACTTCTAGTCGCCTAGACATCGCGGGCAGACCGCCCCCGGGACATCGCCTCCCCTGGTTGAATGACCGGAGGACCGCTCAGCTGACGCCACGCGCCAAGAGGGGAGAAGGAAGGCCGCCGCCGCCCCCCTCGCCCAAGGCCGCCGCCCTCCTTCCCAGTTGCCGGCCGAGTGCCTGCCTGGGCACATAAAGGACCCTACGAGGTTGATGACCTGACGGGTATTCATCTTCAAAACTTATGTAACGCAGTAATGTGCTTGGGCACGTCAAATTATCATTCTGTAACGCTTGTAAATATTATTTGTAATAAGTTGACCTTCTTCCTAGTTATAAGTTTTTTTTTCTATAATTACTAACATGCCTAATTTTCTTTTCTCTATAATTTTTCTTTTCCATTGTTAGTTTATAATTTAAATTTCTCTGGTGCATTTTTTTTATTATCATTCATGCCCAGAAATAAATTGAATCATTTTACCAGTGAACAAGTGTTTATTTAATTTGTGTTCCTATTGTACTGCATAACAGTTCCTTCCATCACCGATCTGAGCTAGTGGCAGGGTCGCTAATCGATTCCACAGGTAATCGTTAGTGTTACAATTGGCGCCCAACGTGGGGCCCGACGGCCGAATAATTGAGGTTTTTTCACGCCCAAATTTTAAAATTAAATTTAACCAAAATTTTGTTATAAATGGATGGAAGGATATTGTTATGAGAGAAACAACTTGTTGACTGGTAATGATTTGTTTTATTGTTGTATTTTGTTTGTGAGTGCTATTGTGTTGTGCATCGTGTGTTGTAATCGTGTGCGTGTTTCATTCAAAACTTCCAAAATGCTAGACGAGTCAGGTATCGATGTGGCAGAAGAAGGGAGTTCAGGGGAACAATCACCGCCCGAGATCACCCTTAATGACTTCATGAAAATTTTCACGAAACAAATGTCAGAGCTAGACAGAAAAATGTCAGAAAATAAGGAAACTATCACGGAATCCCTCTCGGAACAAATTTCAGAGATCAACAAGAAAATTTCAGAAAATAAGGAATCCTTCTCGGGACAAATGTTAGAAATGAAGGAATCCTTCACGACTCAAATGTTAGAAAATAATGATAAACTCATGAAAATGTCAGAAAATCAGAAATCTCTATCAGAACAAATTTCGGAGGTTAACGAGAAACATTCGCAGAGATTTGACCGGCTGGACGGCTGCTTGGCTGACCATGCTGAAAAATTTGAAAGATTGGAGGCAAAATTTAATTGCGAGATTGGAACAGTGCGGAACCGTCTCGATGATAGACTCGTGAAAATTCAGAATAGTGTAGAAAATTTGAGCAAAGAATTAGAGAATTCGGGAACTGATGTAAATTCGTATTCTGGGAATATTCAGGCAGAAAGTAGTCAAAAGCTCCAGGCAGGTGACAGCGAAATTGAAGCGTACTGCGAGCCAGTTATCGGAAGTATTACAGAGATTAGGTCGGAAATGAGCGACGAACTGACTAGGATCGAACCCGAACTTGACAAAGAAGTCAGCCAAATCTGCGAAAAATTCGAGAAATCAGATATCATTGACGGGGAAAATATCAGGAAACGGGAGGAAAATTTAAAGATGGAAGTTGTGCAAAATTCAAATCGATTAGTGAAAGTGGAGGTAAAGAAGGGAACGGAAAATAATTCTACGGTAAATTTGATAGGCGTATTAGATGTGAGATTCTCGTGGATTCCTCCGCAGAACTTGTGTTTCTGGGGCAAACAGGCGGAAAATCCAAAACCACCCTGGCTTCACCAAACGTTTCTCTCTTTTCCTAAATTTTTTAATTTTACTAAGTTTTTCAATTTTTTTGTACTTCATTAGATTTAATTAGAAATCACATTTTTAATTTTTAGCTTACAATGGTCAACTAAATTTTATTAGAGTTACGGGTAAAAGCATTCATTTCTGGTTTCGCTATTTTTTTGAATTTTGACTTAAACAAAAAAAAAAAAATTCTCGCTTTTCGAAATTTAATTCCTCTAACTCAAATTTTTTTTATTCGGAGGGGAAGGCCAATGTAGCGAAACCGATTTCGTCATACTTTTTGAAACGAAATTCATGCTGGAAAAATTAAATATAACAAACTCGGACCACCCAGAATTCTACCGGGAGTTTAAACAGATTGCATTGCACGCGTAGTTTCACTTATCGCGGGGGCCATTACCGCCTCTCCCCCATTAAGCCGGTCGTTTGGAGGACTAACGTTGACAGACACTGTGCGAGTGTTCAGAGCCAGCTGCAGATTTCGAGACCACCCACTTTCGGGGGAGCCCAGAGCAATACTTCCGTCATCGAATGCGCCCCCCTACGCAAGCGAGGGCTAGATTTCTAGAAGGTTCGAGAACAGCCCGCATGCTCGCAGCCTGCACAAAGGGTAGAAGTTTCCTTTGCTTCTCACGCTGCGATTGGGTTAAAATATTTCACTGCGACACAACTTCTGACCAATAGCGACACTGCTATCAAAGGGAACCAGAATACGTAAGAAATTGGGGTGGGGAGGAGAGCTAACCTGGTGCGATTTCGACGGAGAGAATTTCAGAATAGCTGGGGCATCAGTCGGGAGAAGACGCAGGGCAGTCGGGGGAGAAACATCTTTGGGGGGAATATTTTTCGGTCAGAGGCAAGTTCACCTCTGCCGAACTTAGAAATTACCAGATTTGGTTTGAGTTTTGGGCTAACGGGAGTCGTGAGAGAATTACTTCACCGGGAGAAAATTATTCGTCGAGGAGAGGCCAGTTTGTCTCTGAAAAGTTTAGAAAGATTTCGGAAGGAGCGAGAGCTACTAGCTGACAACAATTGAGAAAATTACTTCTCGGGGGTGGGATTTATTCGTCGGGGAGAGGCAAGTAGACCTCTGAGGCGTTTAAAAGCGGGTAGAGAAAAATTGTTTCTCTGGGGCGGGAATTATTTGTCGCTAGACTTTCCGAAGTTATGTTATAAAAATTAAAGAGACATTAGGCTGATTACTACGTTTCGGACATTGAGATCGCCCAGTATCAACCAGTATCAACCAGTATCAACCAGTATCGCCCAGTATCAACTAGTATCAACCAGTTCTGCCAGAATCTTCTAGACGTCGCTGCAACGATCTCCAAGAACTTCTAGTCGCCTAGACATCGCGGGCAAACCGCCCCCGGGACATCGCCTCCCCTGGTTGAATGACCGGAGGACCGCTCAGCTGACGCCACGCGCCAAGAGGGGAGAAGGAAGGCCGCCGCCGCCCCCCTCGCCCAAGGCCGCCGCCCTCCTTCCCAGTTGCCGGCCGAGTGCCTGCCTGGGCACATAAAGGACCCTACGAGGTTGATGACCTGACGGGTATTCATCTTCAAAACTTATGTAACGCAGTAATGTGCTTGGGCACGTCAAATTATCATTCTGTAACGCTTGTAAATATTATTTGTAATAAGTTGACCTTCTTCCTAGTTATAAGTTTTTTTTTCTATAATTACTAACATGCCTAATTTTCTTTTCTCTATAATTTTTCTTTTCCATTGTTAGTTTATAATTTAAATTTCTCTGGTGCATTTTTTTTATTATCATTCATGCCCAGAAATAAATTGAATCATTTTACCAGTGAACAAGTGTTTATTTAATTTGTGTTCCTATTGTACTGCATAACAGTTCCTTCCATCACCGATCTGAGCTAGTGGCAGGGTCGCTAATCGATTCCACAGGTAATCGTTAGTGTTACAATATAGAAAGTCTAACGCTCATGCGGACAAGCTGAGCGGCGTCGCCAAAGTTCACGCGCTCCCGGACAAAACAAAAACGGAAAGTCAGTCTAAGCAGGTGGATGTCGAACGAAGCAGAGCCCGTGTGCTCTCGCCGTTCTTTTCAAAACATAACTACAGAGAATAGTTGTCGTAATCAGCGATACTGTGAAACGAGTCAAAATCAACAAACTTGCATACTTCAAAGGTGTTTTTTTTTGGTGAAAGTGACGACCGAAATCAAGCCATCGGGGCATTTCGTCAATGGTTGTGGCGCCAAAGGAATGAACAACGGATTCTACCTGGAAGTTGGCACATTGGTTTTTGTATCTAAATTTAAGCTTAAATTATTGGTACCAAAATTTAAGCAATGCTAGCATTTGCACTCAATGTTCTTCATGTACAAATTAGTTTTATTGATTACGTAATAAAAATTTGTTCACAACCCTGTACAACGCATGTTCATATATTAATTGTAATCATTCATTTCACTTCCGTTCATAACCTTCCTTACAAATTAGATAGTTCTGAAGTGTAAAAGGAGCTACCAGAAAATCAAAATTGCCATCGCACTTCAGAATATATCAGTGGGTTTCACGTTGAACAAATGAAAAAAACAACAATTGAAAAAATACGGTGTGAATATTTCAGCTCAAATCTTATGAAATTTTATTTTTAATGTCTTCCTTCAATTAAAAACAGTAAGGTTATTTGGCTCTTTTGGTGCAAGAAATCCATCTAACTCGTAAGAATGAAACAGAGAATCCAACAAACAGACCAGAACAAGGTAGAAACGTAAACATTAAGGGTTATTTTTGTCAACTGTTTATCGTTATTTCGTTATAGTATTTATCCAACTGTTCGTTCGAAAATCCCCGAATTGGTTAATTTTTTACATTTAACCTCCTTGTCAGACTCTTGCGGGCTGTACATGTGTGCTCCCGTCAACAGCAAAAAGCACCTTCCTGCAGTTGGAGCAACCCTCATGAAAAGAAAGCAAGAGGGACGAAATTCAAGACTGGGGGGAGAATGGACACGAAAACGATTACAGAGGCGCTCGATGTGTTGAAATGTGCTCGATCGGGTTAAAAGAAGCAATCGCCATTCCCTAATTGCTCTTCAACACTGACAAGCAAGGTGGTGTTTTAAATATCAACGTAGGCCTGTGCCGTGATAGTGCCACGCAAAACAAGGGTACAAGGCCCCCTCCATGAAAAACACGTTCACATAATAACACCAACTTATACGTGTCCGGATACTTTTAACCACATGGTCTATTTATAGTTTTCGTGTAAGTGATTCAGTATTTGTTCCTGCTTGCATTGTCGGTTGTGTTTATACTTTATTTCTTCGTAAGTTGTGTTTTTACTTTTAGCAAGATAAACTGTGTATACGCAGTGAACAAGTGGTTGCGCAAATTTACATACTTTTCACGGCACGACTTTTACCTCAAGTCATTACTGACTCTAGAAATTACATAGGATTTTTAATGGTGTTATTTATTAATAATTTATTTGTAATGGTGAGAGGCTCTTATGATTCGGGTACATATAAATTTCATCAATTTATTACAGAATCACGATTTGACACAAATGTGCAAACTTAAAATATGACCTGAAAATTAGGAAAGCTGATTTGTGGGTAAAACGGGTGGTCAGAGACGCGAGAGGGTGGAGACTCGGACGGACAGAAACGAAAACGGGCAGAGACATTGGTGGGCGGGGCGAGGGCGGGCGGAGACGAGGAGGGCGGAGGGGAGGAGACGACGACGAGCTGAGACGAGGTCGGGCAGAGACGGAAACGGGCGGAGTCGAGGTGGGCAGAGGCGAGGACGTGCGCTGACAGGAACGAGCGGGGACAAGGAGGGCGGAGACGAGGAGGACGGAGACGAGGAGGGCGGAGACAAGGACGGGCCGAGACGAGGACGGGCCGAGACGAGGACGGGCCGAGACGAGGACGGGCCGAGACGAGGACAGGCCGAGACGAGGACGGGCCGAGACGAGGACGGGCCGAGACGAGGACGGGCCGAGACGAGAACGGGCCGAGACGAGGGCGGACGGAGACGAGGGCGGGCGGAGACGAGGACGGACGGAGACGAGGAGGGCGAAGACGAGGAGGGGAGGAGACGAGAACGGGCTGAGACGAGGACGGACAGAGACGGAGACCGGCGGAGTCGAGGAGGGCGGAGGCGAGGACGTGCGCTAACGGGAACGTGCGGGGACGAGGAGGGCGGAGACGAGAAGGACGGAGACGAGGAGGACGGAGACGAGGAGGACGGAGATGAGGAGGACGGAGACGGGGATGGCAGAGACGAGGAGGGTGGAGACGAGGAGGGGAGGAGATGATGACGGGCTGAGATGATGACGGGCTGAGACGAGGACGGTCAGAGACCGGGACGGGCAGAGACGAGGACGGGCGGAGACGAGGACCGGGCAGAGGAAGGTGTGTTGGTGAGGGCCAAATCGACACCCTGCGCTTTCCCTTTCGTATTCCCTTGCTATCAGCTGCCCGGCCGCCTTCCCCGCCTCCCCCAACCAGGTTTCGTCGACCCGGGGCAGCCGCCGCATGCTGCCCTACACCGGGCAGTCGACCCTTCGGGCCCTTTCTTCATTCGCCCAGGCCGCGCCGCGTTCGGATTTTTCTGCTGATTACGTTCGTCGATTTCGGGTTAACCGGCCCGAGAGGGCAGTACCAGTCCTCTTGCGACCAACGCCACGGAACGCTTCCAGTAACCCCACGCTGCCCGGCGCCAACACAGCCTTATGGAGCGACTGGTTTTGGCAAAATATTTGTTTACTTGCTGGTGAATCATTATGATTTAATACATCAACTTCGGGGAGATACAGAGCCGGAATGTTAGATGTGATGGCGGAGATGCGTCAAGGACGATGATTAGGGCGGAAATATTGAGAGTGACGTGGACGTTGACGAGGTCGGTGAAGTTTACGAGGACGATAAAGAGCACGAGGACGGTGCCAAGGACGAGGTCCGTATACGTTTTGAGGGAAGGGCTTAGCTTGGAGTTCATTTAAAGCAATACTTTATGTAATTCCTAGTGTGCTACTAAAAGGTACTGCTGTTTTGGGAAGGAAAATTTCTTCTAGTTCTTCGAAAGTCCATTGTCTATCGATGAAAACGTTGGCGTAGATATTGACATTTGACTTGCGCCGAGTTATTGGATCATTTTCTGGCAATTCTGTGTGGGACATCGGCACAAAGCCGAGTTCATGACATAGGCCAGATACATCAAACTCTCTGCGTCAAAAAGTGACCTGCCAAATACCAATGCATACTTTGTTTTCTGCCAAATACGGGCAAATTCCACATGTGTGTCTTCATCAAATAAAGTTTCACGCACTCTTCAATGCAAATTTCATAGACAGAAAATGAACAACGTCGACCTCTCCATGCCTTAGAAGTTGGTAAAATTTATTTTGAAATCTCCTGAGTATAGTACACTCAGCTCGGTCAAACTCAGCTACTTACAAAAAGCGATATTTGAAGATATGTAATAATTTTAATATATAAATAAGAATGAATTTAGAATGAATCTTATCTTTATAACATATCTTTAAAAGAAATAGTAACAGACTAACTATGTAAATATTTGAGTTCTTTTTCAATAGAAAAACTAAGAGCAGTACGTTTAAATTAATCTAAGGAGACTTGAATGAATTAAAAGTTACTGGTACGTAAACATTCTTATTTATTCCCACTTCGTGCCACTTTAATTTTGAGCCTCGAACGTTGCTATACCTGTGTACACGAAAAAAAGGACAGTTGCAGTATACCAGATCCATGATACTGTAAAAGGGAACGTGTTACAGTATCCTGCATCTGGTATACTGGAATTGTTCTTTTTTACGTGTAAACATGACATTAGGAAGCTTTCACTATTGCTATGAAGTTTAACGATTTACACACTGCAGTAGACTGACAGAGTACTGTTTCTGCTCGCTGCACACACTCGTCTAATAGTAATTCCTTTTGTCTCGAGAGTTGGCAGCACTGCTACTCACCAGCTTTAAGTTACAGCAATATTCTCATTACTTTTCATCCTGCCTATGTAATTACAGTGTTCATAATGTGATAGATGTGTTCATAAAGATCGCATACATGGAGAAAAATGTGTGAGTAATGCACGAATGTATAATGTACCGTAGTAGTTTTTCAATAATATACAAGGATTAACGCACATAGTTTATTAACGTTAACAATGCTATTTTAAATACTAAGCGGTGTTATATGCTTGGCGTTTAGCAATTATGAAGTAATATTTTCTTCTAGGATACTGTATTCCTCTTATGGTTTTTAATTTGCCATTTCCATGTTCCACTGATTTACTAGTTGTATTATCTAACAATGCGCTGAGATGAGAGTGGTTACGTCAACTTACACCCCTCCGTGACAAATCACTTTCTATCCCCGTAACTACATCAATTTATCTTCCTCACTTGCCAGAAGGTTGTGGAGGTCGCCATTTAGCTGTCAGTAAAAAAAATACTTTTTTAAACGTAATAATGGAACCTGTCTGGCGAATTTCCTTCTGTAGTATCCTGTGACTGCATTGCACCTAGAAGCACTGGGTAGTCACGGGTATCTTCATGTATTTATCCAAAATGTTTGCACGGATGCCTCTAATGTCTCTTTTTCACTCATGCCGAAATATAAATTTAGTGAAGTCCAGACACTTAACATAATCAGTTATTAACCAATGTTTTTATTAAAATATATAAACTTATTTAGGTTACAAATAATTACTTGTTTCGAAAACGAATCATCTTCTCTTATTTTACTTCAGTACTAGTATATATGAGTTTTGCGGCTTTCGCTCGGAACGAATCTTAATAAATGAAGTCTCTAAAGAAAGATAGTTTAGAGAAGGCTTGACGAATTGCACATCAACTTTAAAAATATGAAGGATTTGTTGAGAAAAAAATGAGCTAAACAGTTCTGTTGAAATCTAACTTCAAACCAATGCGATATATGGTGTTAAAATAAGGAATTTTGAAGCCAATGGCCTCAGAGAAACGCTCCTCACACCGTAGTCTTCAGGATGAGATCTCATTGGACATCCTATTACACTCTTACTGGTTCGGCGTTTCTCGTTACGTCATTGCTTTTCAATTTGAAACATTGCAAAGAAGTATTGTAGTTTCCCCATCCTGTATTTTCACTTGAACAATTTTTCGTAGCTTTCTCAATAGTAAATTATAAAAGTATTTTTGTGGCCATCAAAGAAATTGAAAAGTAAACTGACAAGGAAGATTGACAGTACAAAACGTTTTTAAGGAAGTGTTGTAAATTGTTTAAAGAATATCTGTCTATAAGTCTAAAAGGCATGTATTGAAAATTTGATTCAAATATCAATTGTATTGTTTTTTTATTTTATTAGATATTCTGTAAGGACATAGGCAGTTTCCTTAATACATTTTTTTAACATATGAACACATTCGTTAGTAATTTTCCCCCTCACTGCGGAAATGGAAAGATAGGAAAATAGAATGGAGAAATAAGCATGCGAGAGTTCTCGAACGGGTACGCTAGTTAACTTATTTTATGGATGCTGGTGCTTCATTTGCGTACCATGTTACATCAGTTGCAAAATCTGCTTGTGTGCCATTATAATTTTCATCAATACTTTGAAACTTGTTGACGAGACATCCCAATTGTTTTCGGGTGTTTGTCACAGCTACATATTTATCCGCATTAATTTTTTATAACGTCGATATCTATTCCATATTCAAAGACTGTCCTTTCCCTATATTCTGAATATATTGCAGAACTTAAAACGGATCCATAAAGCACAATAATTAGAGTTAATTAGACATTCAGTTAATCTCATTACAGATCAATGGCAGCCTGCGAGAACGCACGTCAAATTACGCTTCGCTTTTAATCCACTTAATGTTATTTATAATTAAACTTATGTACGTGCGTATTATTTGAGCCCTGTGCACATTGTACATTTTCTATTCTGTTACTCTAAAACGACTTCCACTACTTGCACTTGCATTTTACAAAACGGTAATATATTTCAAATAAATTGGACTAACCTAGAAATAAATTATTTTCGTTTACTCTCAGAAGTCGCCAATACTTTTCATACGTTACGAAAAAATCATCAGAAGCAGTAACTTTTCACAGACAGCACTCATGTTTGTAGAAAACCGTAGGATTTTTTTCTGTGCGTCATTAAATGGAAGAAGATAAATAAGATATACATGTGTGTGTGTGATATGAATGTATAATGTGTGAATGTGTACATATGCATGTATTGTGATGTGACATTCATCGTACGTATTCAGAAAACCAGATGAAACAAATAGATACCAGATGTTTCTGGCGCGTGGCGTTGAAAGGCCGAAAACGAGGGGGAATAGAATACTTCCCACCCTACACGTGACTAATGGTAATAGGCTTGAACGCTTTTGTGTAAAGGAATGTGGTCGAGGGTGTGCACGACTGTCCAGGGCAGCTGGGATGCATCAGTCTTCGCAGGAGGGCGGTAAAGGAGACAGAATATCTCTAGATAATCGACAATACGAACTTAAACACTTCTTATTTATAGAATTGAGTTTCCTCTAGGGTATGTTAGCTATGTTAGTTAAGACAAGCGCCTATGTTAGCTAGAAAACGCTGGACGACGCATACAAATTTGACGATCTAGGAGGACAAAATTAATAACTGTGTATAGAATAAATTTCTTATAGTTTGGAGGACTATTATATAAATAACAAATTCACTTAAAAATCTTAAATTTGTACGGACTATTTTGTAAAATATTTAGGAAATTTTAATACTTAAAGTTCATGACAGTTCACTTTTTCAAACGTTACTTTGGTTTTTAAGATTTTTTAAATTCGTTATTGTCATTTTGACATCACGATTTTAATAAAGAATCTCAAAATAATAGTAACATAAAAAATTATGAAGAGAAAAAAATTCAAACAAAAAAAAATTAAAAAAGATCATGGCAAATAAAAGAACTGATGTGTAAATATAAAGAAGGGCTCTAGTAAAATTCCACGTTGAATTAACATTGATTTGCAAAAATACTATTATGGATACTCTAGGAAGGATTTGTTTTATGCTTCTACATCATTTGCATGAAAATACAAAATCACAAAACAGAGAATTAAGAAATTGTCTTGCCTAAAATTCGTTTCATGCAAAGCTTTTCAAACAAATCAAAGAAATTGTTGCGTGAACGTGTAACAGAATTAAAGACACACGATAGTTCTATGATTCCTCTATAATTTTGTAGCTTGTCCAATAAAAAAATACTGTTCAGTCTCATGAACTCTTCCGCTTTTAAGTCTATGATTTCTCTTTGTGATTTTGAAATGGCAAGAAACTATGACCTTCTTACTTGGATGTTGCAATGAAAATGTTTCTGTTTCTTCTATGATGTATAACCAAATGTGAACAATAAATGTGAAAAAAGGCGCTCTGAAATGTCTCTTGGAATGCGCATTTCAATGTTCAGTGCGAATAGCATGTGAATAGATATCAGCAGAAACAATCAAGGTCAATTGAGCAACGACCATGCTCTTTCTCTTGGTTATTTAATGTATAGTATTCTCAGAACAGAAATTCATTCTTTTCCACATTTAAAGACTCGACATTTATTATTCGAAATGATCCCGAGGAAATGACTTTGATTATCTTTCAGTCAACTCGCCTTAAAATTGTAGACAATGTTCCAAACTTGAGGTCATTACCTTACGTAGATTCCTTATGATCTGCTTGTTGGGATGTGCCTTTCATTTAGCATCATCCGAATCATTGTAGCGAGGGTTATGACTTGAATTTTAAGTCCCATCCATCCAGCAGGAAAGAATCACCGCCATCTCCAGGGATATAATATTCACCACTCTATAACAACTGATGTCTATATATGTGACCGGAAACTTCAATCAATCTATTAATTATAGTCCCTCAGTAGGGGGAACATGCGGGTCTGGGACCAGGAAGTAGATAAGATAAGCTTATCTTATCTTATCGACTTCCTGGTCCCAGACCCGCATGTCCCTCAGCGGCCCATGACGTCATATATACACTGTGGAGCGTGGGCCGGTGTGTGGAGTTGCTCTTATCTTATCTTATCGACTTCCTGGTCCCAGACCCGCATGCCCCTCAGCGGCCGATGACGTCATGGGAGGCGAGGGGCGTGGGCGGGTGACGTGGAGGTGCGGCGCGTGCGCGCGCTCTGGCGGCGAATGGTGGAAGCGTGTGTGTGCGCGCGCTCTGGCGGCGAATGGTGGAAGCGTATGTGTGGTTGTGTAGGTGTGCGTGTGTTTCAAAAATGCCTGCCGTCCGAGGGGCGGATTCGAACCAGCCTGAGTCCCGTTTCCTATTGGGGGGGGTTACCCAGCGCTTTGGCTCTGAGCTACGGCGACATCTCGAGCGGAGCTGTGTGGTTAGGGGTCCTGATAGTACACGCGGGCGCGCGCGGCGGCGTCGGCGGCGTCGGCAGCGTCGGCAGGGGGGACCGGCGATAAGGGCGGCGGCGGCGGGGACGCCGGATGTTGTGGTTGATAAGAAGATAGCGGCGCGCGGCGCGCTGGCTGCTGCTTGTATCGCGGGCGCCCTCATTAGCGTTGCGGTTGATAAGAAGATAGCGGCGCGCGGCGCGCTGGCTGCTGCTGCTTTTATCGCGGTCGCCCTCATGAGCGGTCGCGCGCGCCCTCTGTGAGCGACTCGGGGAACGAGAGGAGGATGGCGGTGGCGCGCCCTGTGAGCGTCGTCGGGAGACGTAGGCGGCGGCGCGCGCGCGCATTTTGAATGTCCACACTATAGAAGTTCATAGCGCGTGCGCCAGCCGCGCGTCTCTCTCTCTCTCTCTCTCTCTCTCTCGAGCCGAGAGAGCGCTGACGCTCGCTCCCCCCGCTGAAAAGACTTTTATAATGGGAATAAAAAAAAGAGGAGAAAGGAAAAACCCTACAAGGCGGTGACAGGAAAAACAAACAAATGAAAAACAGTACGTGAAAGAATGATTTGTTGTTTTATTGATAGAAACACAAATAAAAATCAAATTATACATAGGCGATTTCAAAACAAATGAAAATCAAATTATACATAGGTGATTTCAAAAGAAATGAAAATCAAATTATACATAGAATCCACCATGTTAAAAAAGTCCTCTCTTCTACACTCGTAATTTAGCGATTTCTTTTTTGATTTTCTCATCCACATAAGCTTTCGTGGCACCGTCTTCCTTTCTGACGGGCGGCGCCACGTTGACGAGACGTTTCTTCATCACGTTCACGTTTCCCAGTTTGCTGCACCGGAGTTTTGGAATTATTGCTAGATGCGTCTTGATGTTTTTGATGTGGCGGTCGACGTACGCTTTGTTGGCGACATCTTTTTCGTCTTGAGGAGGAGCCGTATTCGAAATGCGGTAAAGATCGGCGTTAAAAGCATCGTTGACGGTCCATTGCCGGAGACATCTGGATTGAGTGCCGCTCACGCTTTGTAATTTTAGCTTGACTTGATGGAGCTCGTGCTGCAATGCTATACTGGCATCTTGCGCTGATAGTTGACGCGCGTGTTCGAGTTGATCGTTCACGTACTCTTTGGTGGCGACATACTCTGGTATATTGCAATTTTCTATTTCCTCCTCCTCCTCTTCGTTCGTCGGGATCTCTTCGTCATCGTACACTTCCTCGTCCTCCTGTTGATTCTCCTCCTCCTCAGCCGAGTCGTAGAAGACCATCGTGTTGCCTTGACTGACGCTCATGGGGAACTGGCGTCCGCAGCGTGTCATCGCGTCGTTTTAAAAGAACATCTTATCAGTGCTGACGTCACACTGCGATAATCGAAACAACAGCGACGTCACATCCTGCTCACCACCATACGATTGATCGGCCGTGGATGTCGTCATTTACGACTCTTCGTCGCTGGAATAATTATGTAAAGAACTGTAGAACGGGGTATACACCCAGGGTCTGTAGCCGGAGAAACGGAAATTGAAATCTTCTCGTCGTCGAGCTCTTTCCTCGACACGTCGTCGAGATATCTCAACATGGAGAGCGTTCATGACCTGTAGAGCCGCTTCTCTATCGTTTGCGGGAAGTGTGCACATGACGTTGCAGAGATGGATGTACGCTTGCATGATGTATGTGTCATCCACCATCGACGCCATGATCTCTTCGTCTAGACTCGGATAAGCTTCGTGCTCGGCTGGGGGAGGTTTTAATTCGCGACGACACACAGGACACGTGTAGCCCACGTCTAACCATCTTTTTATACACTCCACGCAAAAAAAGTGATTGCATGGCGTGCGCGCCATCACAGGAGGGGGATGAGTGTCATCGTTTTGGCAGATGCTACAACACGGAATGTTTGATTCGCTGGAATGAACTTCCGCAAAAGGAGGCGTTTCCATTTTTTTTCTTTCTTTTTGATTCACTTCAAAGCATTAAACAGATAAAAGCAGCGAACACGCAAGCAAAGTTGACAAGGGTGATACCGACAATGATGCTGTCTATAAAGTTCATGGTGAATACGCACACACACTTACAGCGACGTCACGATATTCCTCTTACAAAACACACAATCCCGTTTCAACAGCAGAGGTCCGTTGTCGTGTTGAGTGTTGTAGTGCTGCGTGCAGACGAGGCGCTCGTTGGCTTGACACGAAGGACACTCGTTCCTCGACGGTGCGGTGGCGGCGGTGCTGTTCTTCTCCTCCGAGTAGTGTTGCGTGCAAGGCTGGCGGAGATAGATGCAAAAGCGACAATTCCGCTTGGACGGCGGCGGTCCGTCGATGCGCGTGCGTCCGCGGTTCCAATGCTCTTTACACGAACGAAGTTCTTGAACGCACGCTAAGTTTTGAATGTCTTCAGGGAGTTTCTCGAAAACACGCTCAACCTCGTGGGACGCGGGCCAATGACACAAAAATTCGATCGGCAATTGGCTCAATGCATCCGAGTCGAGAAGCGTAAGCTTGTAATCGGCTTCACGCAACTTTCTGAAAGCGCGCTCGATGTTTTCACGCGTCTCTCGTTTGATCTCTTGTCTGGTGTGTTCTAATACTTCGGCAACGGAGCGGATGAGCGGATGATCAGATGCGTACGACGGAACTCTCTGCATCGTAATGACGAGCGAAGCGGCGGAGAACGTGATTATAACGCCCAGGAAGTTGATAATCTTATCGTTCTCGAACGGAAGAGACCGCTTGCATAATCTCCCTTTCCGCCCCCCTACACATCATGATGTAATAAGTGCGGTCGATGAACATTCATCCAGTCGTACAGAGCGATGACGTGTTGCCCTGCTAAGCTGATGTCACTGCAAGTGTAGAGTTCACGGTACGCGCGTAAGCACTCGTTCAGCGGAGGGCACCCGTACGACCCCAGATCGACAATGTGTTTTCCTTGGATAAGTTCCTGCAGCCACTCCTTCTTCTGTCCTCCCTTGACGTATATCGTCGAGACACCTTCGAAAGCTTTCATCATTACAATCGTCCTGTCTTGATAATCGTAACGTCCGCTACTCCACGGCGGTGTGGCGTGATGACACCTTTTGATCCACCACACTTGTCTCTTGTCGTCGTCGGTCAAAGTATGGAAAGGTCGCGGTGGGCGAAAGGTGAATTTCCGAACGAACCGTTCCTCAGGATCGCCTTTGACGGCGCGGATGACGGTTAGCACTTTGATAATGAATTGTCCGTCTATCCAAAAACCTTGTATATCAGCGACAGCTGTGAGCTCACGTCTTCTCCTCCTCCTTCTTCTTCTACCGGCTCTACCGGCTTCGTTTTCGCGCCACAGCGTGGTCGATAGTGTTGCCGCCCACAATGTTTCGTTTTCCTCGTTCTCGCCTCGATATGCTCTTTCTTCTTCTTCTTGTGGAATGTTCCGTTCAAGGGAAGAAGAAGAAGCATTTTCTCGCTGCTCGTCGTCTTCTTTCAACAGTTTGCATATAGAATGTTTCACGTATCGCAACATGAGCAAAGGAGCGCCCGCACGGCACAACAGAAGCAAGATCAAGCAGAGCGGAAACAAATCGAAATGAATAACACAGCGCGATGATGTCTCGTTCATGTGACTCTCTCTCGCACACCGAAAAAAAGAGACTGACGGTCGTCGCGCTGTCGTCGACCTTCTTATACACGGCTGTGACGTCAGCAGACTCGTTATCTCGAAGCGCGGATGTCTTATCGCGCGAGGCTATGACGACACCGGATATGGGTCGTGACGTAAATCTCTTTTTCTCTCTCTCTCTAAACGTGAATGTCTTTCGCATGCACCCACGAATTATGGCGCGAGTCGAAACCGAGCCATTTCACGAGGCGAAGCGGACCCTTTTTCCGTACGACGCGCTCGACTAAATATTGATCGGGATATCGTGTGCGTTGCAATTCCTCGGTGTAGAAGCGACCCTCGATCGTTTCGCCTTGCAGGTCTTCTAGCGAGTACGTGACGGGATTCGAGAGATGCACACGAACGATTTTAAAGAGTTCGGTGCCCCATCGCGCTTCGTAGCCTTTCCGAAACGGCGAGTTTTTGTACGTGCTCACCCGAACGACGTCGCCGACGCGAAAGCGATGTGTCCTCAGGAGACGCGGGTCGAGCGTTTTCACTTGTCCGTACACCGTGCGCATGAGTCGATCGTCTTTCACGTCTTTCGGCTTCATGCCGATCGTTCGATGTTTCGTGTTGTTGTAATCTCGCAGGAGGGCGGGTAGCATAAGGGTCCAGCGTCGCGTCCCCTCGCCGGTGAAACGCCTCCACATCCGCTCCTTGAGCGTTCGATTAAACCGTTCGACAACGGCGGCCTTCACGTTGGAAAAGGTGGAATAATGATGAATGCCACGCTCTCGGAGCCACTTGTTGAGCTCGGTGTTGTAAAACTCCTTGCCTTTGTCGGTTTGTAGGAAGTGAGGCACTCGCCCGCTCGACGTCACGATGCGGTCGAAGGCCTTGACGACTTCCGCTCCCGTCTTTTTCTTTATCGCTTCCGCCCAGGCGTACTTGCTGTAGACGTCGATGACGGTGAGAATGTATCGCATTCCTCGATTGCTTTTGGAGTACGGTTGCATGTCGACCAAGTCGGCTTGCCATAGATCATCGAGTCCTTTCGTGATCACCCGCCGTCTCGCGTAACGACGTCGGGCAGGCGCGTGCAATTCCGCAGCGAGTCCTTGTCGAACGGTCGTCAACACCGTCGTCTTCTTCTTCTTCTGCATGGTCAGAGGCGCTAGACGATAATACCGGCGTCACGCAATTCATCTTCTATTTCTACTATTTCACCGTCGAGCCCGTTGTTACCGGCGGCTTTCGAAGCGTGTAACAGACGTAGCCTCTCCACGAGTGTGTTCGGATCGCGCCAATATTTGTAGTCTGGCGCCGTCACAAAACGTAGACCGCTCCCCTTCTTCTTCTTCTTTCTTTCTGCGAGTCTTTTGCTTTGTCTTTCCCCCCCAGCGAAAAGATGCGAGATAATATGACGATATTTCCACGGATTGCCTCTCCTGTTAAGCGGAAGATTCGATTTGAAGTCCCTCCTGTGCGCGGAAGTGAGTTCGAGAATTTTTTTGTATTTTTTCAAATCGCCTTCCGTGACATCATCTAAGTTGGGATGTGATTCAAAAAGAAGTTCGAGAAGTCCTGGCTCTGGATAGAAGGTGTGACCCTGCACGGAGAATGTTCCGTCTTCCGGGTGAAGTTCTAGGAAGGCGTGACCGATGTGAGGTCGCCCTCCTATATAGTACGGTCCTAAAGTCGTATCGCCTAAGCCGATCGCAGCATTCGACAAATAGCGCTGTAATTGCTCATAATGTTGACTGCGAACATCTCTGTCTTCTTCTTCGTCTTCCAACTCCGGGAGTGTTTCGAAGGAGGAACCTGCTGCTGCTTCTTCTTTTGCTTCCACTCTTGGTTCGTGTTTGATGCTCGTGGAAGACGGTGGAGTGTTCGTTTTGCCCTCTCCTTGCCGGCGGTGCAGGGCTTTCGAGACGGGCGTTGTGAGATACGTATCGAGTAATCGATTGCGCACCGTTTCTGCGTCTTGCAAGATGCTCATTTTGTTGCGAATGTTTTCGCGTGCCTTCTCCACCTCCGTTTTCAATCTCTCTTCCGACGTCATGGGTCGAAGGGGAGCGGGTGCGGAGGAAGAGGGAGGGCGAGGTGTCTTTCCACGTAAGCTCCTTTTCGTTTTCGCAAGCGCATTCAGCGTTTTCAAGTCTATGTTTGAACGTTTGTAATTTTTTTGGGTCGTTTCACTGTCTAGGTTTCTTCTTCGTCTTCTTCTTCTCACGTTTTCGCGAAGCCGTTTTATTGTTTTCACGCGTCCTCCTATTTTGGATTTCACTTTCATCACACCCGCCACACCGAGCGCGGCCGCCCTTTCACCGACACTCGCGTCTCTGGACGTGACGCGCTCCCACGCGGCCTTGGCGAGCGCTTCGTCTGCCCTTTTGCGTTCCTCACCGCCTTTGTAGTTATGGTAAGCGATGTCGTGCTCTCTACACGCTTCGTCCAAAGGATTTATACCGCGGTCGCCTCTTTGCAGTCTCTTCGTGAGCTTCGTACCGGGCCCGCAAAATTGATATCCGCCGGGAATGTGAAGTTCGAAGGGCAGTTTGTCTATCGCCCGATTCAGCATTCGTCCTATAAATCCTCTTCCGCGATACTGTCGCCCGTCGCCCCGCCGCGTTCCCGCGGCATTGAAATGCTGTCGCACGTACACCATGACGTAGAGTGAAGCCTCTAGCGAAAGAAAAGATATTATATAACCTTCAAATCAGCTCCGCCGCCATCGTCCGTCGGTACGAGAAACCGGTCGAAGCCCGATCGATATCGACCGCGTTGCAGCGCACTCGGTTTACAGATGACCACAAAAGCAAAACGGTCGGCGTTCCACACGTTGGAACACACCGCCTTAAAATCGTTGAAGGTCCGAAAATCGTTTCCGACGTGTTCTTTGTAGATATACTCGAGGTTGTTATCGTCTTGCCGGAAGATGACAATCATATTCGCGTTATCGCGAATCAACTGCTTGGGAATTTTGGTGTACGTTTGACACAGATAGAGTACGTCCGTGTGTTTATGTCTCCCGGCCGCGAAGTAGGCTTTGATGCAGTCTTGTTTTTCGGTGGCGATGTCGTCGAAAATGAAAACGCTGTCGGGCGAGGCCTCGGCTGGCGGCACGATGCTATCGTGTTGCGAAAACGAACGAAAAGGAAGGAGTCCGTCGCACACTTGCTTCAAGTACATGTACATGGGCTGCGTGTCTGTGGTGGAATATAAATACACGTTGCGGAACGCCAGTCCGAAGCGTCCGGTGAGAAGCGAGACGACCACGTTTGTCTTCCCGCATCCGGAAGGTCCCACGATAAGAGCGCGCACGCTATCGGGGAAAAGGGGTCCGTGTCGGCTCTTGTTCTCGTCGTCTTTGCCGCGCCATAAGGCCGTCACGTTCACGACGGGCAGTGTCGCCGATTGTTGAACAACGTTCATCGCCTTGCGTAGAAAGAGAGAGACTGATGGCGTGCTACCGAAGGAAACTGTTTTTAAATCGCCACCGTCAAAGGAGAGAGAGAGAAGGAGGGGTAAGGGATACCCTACTCGGTGTGTGATAAGGATAAGAAATGAAAACATCCGAATAGCAATACATCATTTTATTGAAAATTTTCTTGATAATACATATAAAAGTGACACATTACACATGACAGTTATGGTTGTCTGTTGGGGTAGACATCGATGCAATCGCCATCTGGACAGCTCTCGCTAACCATTCTGCCGCGTTGCGCGCGCATCCGCTGACGTCCAGCGGAAGAAGAAGATCGCAGCAGACCGTATCCGGTGAGGTGGAGGTCGATCGTTCCGTCGTCGTTTTGCGCCGTCGCGATGGGGTTGTTTTTTTGAGCTTTCGCTCTTTTGGTTTTGCGTCCTTTCTGGTTTTCTTCGTCTTCTTCGTCTTCTTCTTCTTCGATGTGCAATGCATCGGACAGGGATGCCCGCATGCTGAAGGAAAATCGGGTGATGGCGACGCCGCTCTCACCTTCATGTCCTCCTCTTCCTCCTCCTCCATGTTTTCTTTGAGATCAACGAAAACAGCGAGTTGCGTATCGCAAGAAGAAGAAGAAGACGAACCAACGTCGTCTTCACTGGGCGAGGCAGTTGGAACGTTTTCTTGGTCTTCTTCGTTCATCATCGCGTGAAGGAAAGACACGGAATGAAGGCAGCAAGCGAAACGCGCGACGTCTTATACGATCACGTTTTTCTTCACCACAAAGTCGTCGATGGGTGCGTATTGCACTTCCGCTTTGTAGACAATGAGACAATACCCTGTGACTTTAGCGGGCATGGCTGTACCCGTTTCCCACGTGATCTTGATGTCGGTTTGCGAGGGGAGTACGGCAGACGCTCTGGCTGAGACGTCCCATACAATAACAGGAAACCAAGAATTGAGATACCAATATTCCATGGCCGATATGGGATTGCGATTGTAGTAAGAACGTTCCGCTTTTTGCATCATTTCATAGAGATACGGGTGCCATTGTTCATCGCCGGTATAAAATTTGACATTGCATAGAAGTTCGGAATAAGGGTAAAACTCGTCGTTTAAATACAGTTTTGCTCTTGTCATATCGTTACCATTGAATTCACCCGAATTCTTTTTCAGGTCCGCGTCTTTATCCGTTTGCATGCCAAAGAAAATGTACAGGGGATGATCCTCTTTTGCGGCAGTCTTCACCGTCCACTGAAACGGTCCCATGCCTCCTGCTGGAACGTTGGGGTATTCGTGAAGTTCCCATCGTCGGAATTCCACGGGGATCGGTCGCCGACTGTCCAGCGTTCGCGTCACCGCGAGGGAAGCAGCGTCGCTCAGCGTCAAATGAGGCATTCTCCAAATCACATCCGTGACGGTAATCGTCGTTTCGTCCGGTGTATCATCGACAGCCGTCGTGAGACATCGATTATCGTGACGACCTCGAATGAGGACGAGGTCGTGTTTCACGCCAGTCATGATACGCGTGTGATCTTCGAAAAAGCCCATCCACAGTCGCAATGGCACGATACCGTAAAATTTCCCCCCGTTCTTGCTGAGCATGTATCTGGTGTTGCTTAGCTTATTCTCGTACAATATAAGGTCTTCGGTCCAACAGGCGTTGCCGAACGATCGTCTTTCTGCCGGCGAAAGGAAACACACGTTCTTCATCGTGGTCGTGATGCCCGGATTTTTCACCACGTCGACGATCACGTTGTTGATTTCGTAACGAATTTCGCTAAAAAGAAAGGCGAAACCGTTGTTGATCAATTCGCAGTTGGTGCGCGTGGTGGTGCCCGTTTTGACCGCAGTTCCCGCGATGACGAGCGAACTCTCGCAAGGTAAGAGAACGGCGTCCTTATTCATGATAGTAATGCGAATTTCATCGTTTTGTCCAAACGATTTAATGTACGGAAAGTGTTCGTGAACAGCTTCGTTGACGATGTGGTGTTTTATATTCTCCCTGCGGAGAATGTCGATCGCGTGTTCGTCGACAAATTCCGTTGAAGTAGAATAGCTGGTCTTCATTCTCTTCGACATTATTCGTTTTTCTTCTTCTTCTTACTCCTCCTTAGAAAAACTGTGTAACCCAACGCTCGTAAGGTTTGTCGACTGGACGGTGTTAACGTGGTGAGCGGACAAAGCACTCTGTGCCTCGGTCGCGACACGACCCGCATTTTATAGTGCTTTTTCGGTGTCCTTTTAGAAGAAAGCGGCATTGGGATTGCTTCTGGGGCGTACGAGTAGAGTGCACGTCAACGGAGTGTCCGAGTACAACGGAATCAGTTGCCCGTCCGCGTTCTCTAGACGAATCGCTAACTCGTCGATCCAACGTCGCGTGACGCGGTGAAAGATTTTTTCGGTCGGCCTTTCTTCGACGATGGCGGCAGGTAAATCGTTCACGTGAAACTGATACAACACGTGGGCAATTCGATTGTTTATATACCCGCTTTCGATCACGTTACACGTCACGAACACTTCGAAATCTTTCACGATCGTCGGCGCAGCATCGGCCGTCACGTACGCGCCGAAAAGTGTGGGTGACACGGTCTTTGAAAAACCGAGGAGAGGACCGATGGACTCGGCGTGCTCGAAATTCAGCTTGAAGGACGTGTTGACGCGCACTTTGTTCGAGTGCGGGTCCGCTTCCAAATCGAAAAAGTGCTTCTTCCTCGCAAACTCATCGGGAAACTGTTGATGAAGAATGTTCGATATATGATGATGGATGTCTTCTAAGGTATACGTGCCCGGAGGGACGGACAGCACATAGCTTGCTGGAGGTCCCCCCTCCCCTCCCTCGACAACTTCGTAGTGGAGTTTGTTGTGACCGTCCTTTACGTTACGAATGGTGTGAACGGTGCTGAGATGCACTAACGCGATCTCGTACACGTCCTTCGACAGGTCGACGCCCTGTGCAAAATTCACCGAGATCTCCGGTCCCTTCCCGATTAAAGTGTACGTGCGCATGACACGAACGTCTCGAGCAAAATGATAACGTTCGGTGATTAATCTTCCTTTTTCTTCATCTTCTTCTTCCATTCGTGAAAAAGAAATTGCAGACATAACTTTCCGCAATTGTTCGCGTTGTATTGTTGAACTTGACGCGTGTTGTACGTCACGCGGTGTCCGCGCGCGTAACGAAGGAATTCGGGAGGGGGCGGAAGTCCGAACGAATCGAAGTAGCGCACCGCTCGGCCTCGTTTCACGTACGCCACGAAATGAGTACCGTCGCCGCTGGCGTCGTCGAGGTTGACGACGCCGCACTCACGCTTCGCCCTCGTTCTTTCAGGCAGCGCATCTCGCGTAAACACGCCGCGAAAATGTGGAATGTTCAAAATCTTCTTCGCAAAACGCGACATTTCCTCGTGCGTGAGCGCTCGGCGCGGTACTCCGCTCAATGGTTTTTTATTTTTCGAGACGCCCCCCTTCCCCGCCTCCCCTTCGTCTTCCTCTTCGTGCGAAGCATTTTCGCGGCCCTTAGCAACACGCCCGATCCTTTTTTGGTCTCTTCCATGATCTTGTTATGACGCACCATTTCCGCTAATTCTTGGTTTTTATTTTTGGCGTTTTTCACAGCGTTCGCGATAGCGGCAGCGCCGCCTGCGACGGTTCCGAGCGCGCTCAGTCCGCTGACAATGGCCGGAATCAGAGGGATGAGGGCAGGCAGAAACCCGCCTCTCTTACTCTTTCGACCGCCACGCGCCGTCGTCTTTCGCCTCCGTACGCCACTCCCCTGCAGACGGCGTTTCTTACAAGGACCGCCGACGCACCGACCTCTCAAAAACATGCCGCGACCCATCGCGGCCGGGGTAATCACCGCACCGGAATCCGAAAGAGAATCGACTCTCCTCGCTCTTGTGCGCCCTCTCCGCCGTATCGCTCTATCCTGTAGTCTTCTACAATCTCTCGTCGTTGTCGTTCTACACACGGTGCGAACCATGACAATACTAATACATTGAACGCAAGTGTCGAAATATATATACAGGTCTCCTTGAAAAAGAAAGCTGATTCCGCGACTCGTCAAAGCGCAACCTCCAACAATATCACAGGCTTTTCGAGTTTTTCCAAAGTTTTCCTTAAACTCTTTATCTTAAACTCTCCAATATCTTTTCCAAATTTTCTATCTTTGTTTCGAGGACAGAATAGTCGTTTCTATTTGTCCTTTCTGTATCTTTAAGCGTGCGATCGAAGTCCTCGCGCAACGCACTAAAACGAATCGTCATAGCTTTACCTAAACTCGGCCTGAGCTTATCGATGCCCTCCTGCACTTCTTTCTTCACATCGACCTTTTCCAATGTTGCTATCTTTGTTTCGAGAATAGAATAGTCGTTTTTAGCTAGTTCTTTATGCGTGTGAAAAAGACTCTCCGCGTGCTTTTTCGCCTCCGCCAGCGTGCCGTCCAATTGCGCCTTAATCACCACGTCCGAGCTGTTCGTGCCAGGGCCTACTTTGCGAATCAGTTTGTCGTGAAAATTAAAATTACCGGACGAACCGACTTGCGGTAACGCGTCCAAGAGCTTGGTAGGAATTCTACTTTCGTGCGCGGCCAAGAGCGCCTTGCATTCGGTCTTCGCAAACGCCTTTAATTTGCTTTCCTGTTCTCCGAGACGTGCAGAGAGCTTTCGCTCGAGAGCATCGAGTTCGCTTTTTTGTTTTTTCACGGTTTCCGCAGACTTATTTTCGTGCGCGACCGCGAGCGCCTTGCATTCGCTCTTCGCAAACTCCTTTAATTCGGTTTCCCGTTCTCCGAAACGCGTAGAGAGCTTCCGCTCCAGAGCATCGAGTTCGCTTTCTTTAATCAGGGTTTCTGCAGTCTTATCATCTCTCTTCATGCGCTTCACGACACCATCGATTTGATCATCGACGTAACGCTTCGTGATGGCGTGACGCGACCGGACCGCAAGTCCGAAGACGTCCATTGCAAAGATGCGACTGTCAATTTGTTTTTAGGGTTGCGAGTATTTATTAGTTTATGCATGCTGTTTTCGTTACGCAGGAAAGCAGCAAAGCAGCTGCAGCGCGCTCGCGCGTGCAGTACAAGGTCAGCCGCCGGATGTTGCGGCCGATACGGCTCGCATGCTTCGCTGTCGCGTGCAAGAGCGAGAGCGTCGATGCAGCCACCTTTCGCCGGCAGAGCGCGCACACGCGCTTCCACACTTCGCCACCAGAGCGCGTGCGCTGTCTAAAAGGAGCGAGCGAATCTATTGCGTCTCACGCGCGCTTAACTCCCGCGCCCAAGGTCTGCTGCGGTTGATAAAGCGCGCGCGCGCTGCACCTGCGTACTCCAATTAGAGACCGGATGTTTTGATAGATAACCCTCGCACTTTCATTTCTTAACTCCCGCGACCAAGGTCTGCTGCGGTTGATGAAGCGTGCGCTGCACCTGCGTGCTCCAAATACAGAACGGATGTTTTTGATAGATATGCTTCGCACTTATTTGTTTTACCCTTGGATAGAAAAGCGCCCAGTTTACCCCGATCTGTACTTGCGTGAAGACGTGTTTACGTATAGACGATGGATAACTTACTGCATTTTTCCCGCTTTCGCGATATTAACAACGCGCAATTCTTTTTAAGTGACACCTTCCAGCGTAGTGTAATCCACTACGCTGCAGCCTTCAACGACGTGGAAGGCATCATTTTCTGCTTGAATCGCGGGGAACATCGCGATCTCCAAGATAACTATGACCGTACGCCGCTACATTACGCGTATAGGTCGAGGGCGTCTACAGCGGTCGCATTTTTAATTTATATTGGTGCTGACCAAAATGCTTTAGATGTGTTTGCAAACCGACCGGAGGATATGCAGCATTTTACAAACGATTATTGCGTCTGTCCTCCGCAATGTATTGCTTGCGAGAGAGCGCCAAGACACTGTCACGCTGACGTGCCGCTGGACATTTATTCGCGACTCGTGCGCCAGCGTTACGACTCCTTGGCGCGTCATGCGCTTGCGCCGCGGCACATCGTGTTGGTGCCAGGGTCCCCACCGCCGTCATCGCCGTCACCGCCGGCAATCACATCAGTGTTCGGCGCCGGTGACAACACCAACAGACGGGACAGGCCCGTGGCCACTGTGCGGCCGACGTCAGCGCCGCCTGCAACACCGTCCGTCGAGGGCGGTGCCAGTGGACAGCAGCGACCCGGGGCGCCACGCAACTGGCGCTTACGCGCTCCGTTGGTGCCATTGCGGAGACCTCGAACCTTCCCGCCGATATTGACGCGTGAGGTGTCAACAGCCTCTACCGCCCTTGCCGCCGAGGGAACACCACCATAAAAAGTAAGTTACATTCGCAATAAACAAATTTTAAACAGTTTCACGCGTTAGTTGCCGTTTAATTGTGCTTTGATTTTCGGTGTGTGTCTCATTGTTGCAGTTGCACTCTGTGGAAACACGTAAAAATCGTGCTCCAAATACAACATAATATTGATGAAATGCAAGTGAGACAGAAAATGATGCCTTCTACATCGTTGAAGACTGCAGCGTAGTGGATAATACTACGCTGGAACGTATTAGTTAGAAAAATCGTGTCATTTTAATAATAAAGAAAGCTTGAATGCATTTGTTGTTATTATTTGTTTTCCTGTCACTACCTTGTAGGAGTTTTGTCTTTTTTCATGAATCTTTAGTCATTAAATTAAATAATAATAATAATTTGAAACATCTCTTTACTATTCTATTTGATTTTAATTTGAGGATATGTTCAGTTATCTACTATAAAAATTGTCAATATTGAAACATCTCTTTTACTATTGGATTTGTTTTAAATTTGAGGAATGAAGTAGGAAATGAAGAAGAAGACATGTTCAGTTATTGACTTTAATATTTCTGATTTATTTATATTTAATTACAATGGTAGTCATGTTAACAGCTGTTCATCTAGCATCAAAAGGTTTTTATAGGCCAGGTGAAGTGGAAGAGTTGTGTAATGTGACACATTTAGTATGTGTCCTTTCTCTCTCTCTCTCCTGACAGCGTGCGCTGTCCTCTTCAGTTCGTTGTAGTTCTTCAAACGCATTGTTCGCACGTCGTGTTTTCATCTCCACTCCAACCACTTCACTCTCTAGTCGTGTGGTATTTAAAGAGCACCCCTTTGAACACCAGGCGACTAGTGTGTGAAGTGGATGGCTTGGAGATGAAAACACAACGCGCGATCGCTATGCATTTGAATGGACTACAACGTACTGAAGAGGACAACGCATGCTGCCAAGAGAGAGAGAGAGATGGAACAAATACTAAATGTGTCACATACCAATCTCTTCCACTTCACTTGGCCTATAAACCTTTTGACGCTAGATGTACAGCTGTTTTCTAGAACACTCTCACAAAAAAGGCATGGAAAATATACATTTTTTTACAGATTATGTTGAAATTATTTTATATTGCATAAATAATGACTTGATGTTCGCCCACGTTTTGGGTCTAAATAAGTCTGTTAATTTGAAAATTAACACCACGTTGGCCTTATTGGTGTCGTTGACACCCAGGTATGTGAGATGAGGCCGTTCTTGTAAAAACGCCTCTTTTCCTAGTTGTGTTATTTCGAACGTAAATCTGAAAGAAAAAAAGGTAAGTACACATTTTATAATTAGATGCATTTATTTAAATAGATTTATTAATTTAAAGAGATTTTACACACCTGGTTGGAAGGAAGACTCCAAATGTGTTATTTAAAGTTGCAACATAGGATTTTCTTTCAAATTTTCCTGTGTCGACGAGATTGATATCAGTTATTTCAAAGAAGAGCCCCTTAGGGAAATTCTCAAATTTGAGTCTCATATTTTCGGACTCAGCCTTTCTTTCGATCTCGGACCATGGACTGCAATAAAATTAATAATTATTATATAAAATTAAAACATATTAAGTTTATGTGTCGTTTTTTTCTTTGATAATTTATATACTTACTCTTGTGTCTTTAATTTTTTATAGATTAATACCAGACAGTTTGGGTTGCCTGGTATTAATCGCACAGCCGCTGCATCTGCGGCATTGAAATATCGAATTCTCGTTTCGTCCTTATTTGTTGGCGGATTAAACGGGAGAATCATTTCTCCCATTTTTTCTGCCGTTTCCATTGGCACCAGCGCCTGTCTATTCTCGTTAAAAACGTCTTCTTCTTCTTCTTCGTCTTCGTCGTCGGATTCTGGTACGATTATTTCCTCACCCAGTATATCTTGTGAATTTACGTAATATTTAATAGTGTTCCTGTCAATCGAAAAATAAATAAAAAATGAGAACTATGCGCATATGTTTACTGCGGCGTTTGCAGATGTTTTGCATGTTACTTACACTTTTCGCTGTTTCGCCGCAACATCCACATCGTCACCCGTGGTAGCTGCTGCTGCTGCTGCTGCTGCTGCGGTTCTCTTCTCCGTCATTTCTCTCTGTGTGTCGTGGCGATCGTAGAGTCGAGTTCACTGCGATTGACTGTGCGTCGCTCAGATGAGGGCCCCTTTTATGACTGACGATTACGCGAGCGTGCTTTACTTATCGCTATCACTTGCGGTTCTCGAAAGATATTAATGCGTTCATTAGAAATGACGACCATTATCATGTGGTCGGCGTGCTGTTCGTATCGCTATCGCACGATTAAGCGACCGACGTCTTCCGCTCATTAGCGATGTACATGTAATCGCTATCGCTTGCGGTCCAATTAGAATGTCGACATACGCTTATCACTATCGCTTGCTCGAGCGACCAACGTCTTTCGCTCATTAGCGATGTACATGTAATCGCTATCGCTTGCGGTCCAATTAGAATGTCGACATACGCTTATCGCTATCGCTTGTTCGAGCGACCAACGTCTTTCGCTCATTAGCGTTGAACATGTAATCGCTATCGCTTGCGGTTTAAATAGAACGTACACTTATTATCATGTTGTCGACATACGCTTATCACTATCGCTTGCTCGAACGACCGACGTCTTCCGCTCATGAGTTGTAATCTCTGTGGTACACTGTTGTCGCTTCGATAGGGTTATCGTTATCGCTTGCGGTTGCTATCGGGCGATTGTCGTCTTCCGCTCGTTAGCGCTGTGCGGGTATCTCTGACGTCATGTTGCGCAATGTTGGCGCCCTGATACTGTGATACTGAGAAGTTATAAATCATCGCGTCTGCAGCCTTCCGTCTTTAGTCGCTCGTTCGCTGTGAGCATGGACCGCGCGGACATTCTTTGGACTTGTTTTTTCATTACGGTCGTCATGATATGTATTTATGCTATGCTCGTCACCTTTTATATATTGCTTGATTGTAAACGACGGTGTGATTGATTCATTCGTGTTTCGAGATGAAGAAAATTCTATTACATCGTCACGTTCGTGAACAGCGTGAGGAAGGTACGATGGTACATTACATTTCTTTTATAGTAGTGGTATGCATTAGCGATGTGTTGACTTGTTTTTCATTTATGTTTTGTGTGTGTTTGTTTTGTTTGTTTCTATAGATCAGCCCATACAACGGCATCAACAACGCAGATCGTGTATTGCAAACGCTCTCCAATGGACGGACGTCGCGCAGTCTTTAAACAGTCGTGTCTTTCGGGGTGTCATTTCGAATCCTCCTCCCCCACGCGACATCGCGGATCCGGTCGAGTTTCTCAACCGTTGTCGTGTTCCCTTCCATCGTAAGATGTTTGAAGAACTCCATAACGCTCTCGACCGACCTACTTTCAAAATTTTCGCCCAACTCGAGTGTCAGTTTTTGATTGAGAAAGAAAACGTCGAGACGCACGAAATCGTAGGGGTGCTGCAGCCCATCTTTCTTTCGGCACGGACTGCGGTGTTATCGCGAGGGGATAACATTTCGGAATTTTTCCTTTCTCGTATCGCGCATCCTATCAATTCCAAATTCGACGAGTTTTCCGAGAGAGATTCCGGAAAATCGTTGGCCTCTATCGTTGCTCTTCACGTTTCGGCTCACTTGTTCGAACCTATCGCGCATTCTGCCTCTTCTTTTCTGCCTCTTCCGACTACCGTCGCGAGACGTCGTGCTGTGATCAACGTGCAAAATCGAGACGAGAAATGTTTCCTGTGGGCGCTGGCGTCGGCTCTCTTTCATAAACGACAGCCCCCACACATCAAAATTTTGCATTCTAATCGTACCGGTACCTATCAAAGCGTTTTCGATGAATTGGAAAACAGTCTCGATTTGCGCGGCATCTCCTGGCCCCTGCCCGTTCACGAGATTAAACGTTTCGAACGTCAAAATTCTAGCTTTTCCTTCAACGTTTTCACATTAGAGTTTGATTCGGCCAACAAATCTTGGAAAGTCGTAGGTCCTGTTCACTTTTCGGGTACGAAGAAAGAGAACCATTTCAATTTCTTGTTGTTGCATGGCGACGGTGGGCGGTCCCATTACGTTTGGATTAAAGATTTAGGGAAACTGATTCAGTCTCAACATTCGGATCACAAGGGTAGGGTTTTCGTTTGCGACAGATGTTTGAACGTGTTTTACTCGCAAGCGCATCTCGAGGCTCACGACATCGATTGTAGATCCGTGGGGTCCCCCGCACGTTTGATTCTTCCGTCGGAGACGAGCGAGGAGGAGCGCTTCATGCAATTTCGCCATGTCGAAAGACAACAACGATGCCCGATTGCGGTTTACGTTGATTTCGAAGCGCTCACGCTCCCCGTGTCTTCGTGTGAGCCCTCGTCAAACGGATCCTTCCTTCAACCGTATCAAATTCACGAACCCTTTTCGGCGGCGCTTCAAGTGGTGTGCTCGTTTGATGAGTCGCGGAATCAGCTGGTCGCCTTTCACGGTCCCGACGTCGCGATACAATTATTAGCGTTCCTAGAAGGTCTTGCGAAAGATTACGAACAACTTTTAAATTGTCCTTCTCCCCTCGTGATGCACGAGGAGGACGAGGAGGCTTTTCAAAATTCCGATGTATGCCACATATGTAAAGGACCTTTTCTTCCGAATTCCGTTCGCGTCAGGGACCACGATCATTTTTCGGGTGTCTTTCGCGGCGCGGCTCATCAAGCGTGTAACGTCAACTTTCCCGCACCGAAGATCATCCCCGTCGTCATGCACAACGGGAGCGGTTACGATTGGCATTTTCTCCTTCAGGCCTGGGGCGAAAAGAACTGTATGAACAACGACGGGCTGCGCGTGGTTCCGCACAATCACGAGAGATTCGTGGCGATTTCCCAGAAAATCGGGAAAGTGGAACTGCGCTTTTTAGATTCTTTGAAATTTTTAGGTGCATCGCTCGACTCTTTAAGTCGATCGCTCGATTCGGCTGATTTGAGATTCACCCGGGCAGCTTTTCCTGACGATCGTCTTTTTGCATTGGCCAGAAGGAAGGGGGTGTTTCCCTACGATTATGTCAACGACGTGTCCAAATTGGACGAAACGAGGTGTCCGCCGCCCGAGGTCTTTTACAGTCGCCTCACAGACACACCCGTGTCGGATTCGGAGTACGCGCACGCGCTCGCCGTGTGGGACGCGTTCTCCATTCAAAATTTGGGCGAGTATGCTGATTTGTATTTAAAAATCGACGTCCTTCTCGAAACCGACACGATGGAAACATTTCGAAATTTGTGTTTGGAGGTGTACGGGCTCGATCCTCTCTTTTACTACACCGCTCCCGGGCTTTCGTGGGACGCCATGTTGAAGACCACCGGCGTTCGACTAGAGCTACTCACGGATATCGACATGGTTCTCTTTTTCGAGCGGGGCATCCGGGGGGGACTCGTGCAAGTGATCGGTCGACACGCCGAGGCCAATCACCCCTTTGCGGGCGATCGATTCCGGCCAGGCGATAAGACATCTTATCTCGCCTACGTCGACGCAAATAACTTGTATGGGTTTTCGATGTCACATCCGCTTCCGGTGGGCGACTTCCGGTGGATGTCGGAAATCGACATCGAGCGGTTGAACATCGCAGAGGCGGCTGCGGAAGTCGATCGGGGATACGTTTTGGAGGTCGACCTCGACTACCCGGACGACATCCACGATCGGTTGAGCGATTTGCCGCCCTGTCCGGAAACCCGCGTTCCCCCCGACTCGAAGAGCGGGCAAGTCAAGTCGCTGGCGACGCTGCTGCCCAAGCGTCGTTACGTCGTTCACATTCGAAATTTACTTCAGGCCCTCGAGTTGGGAGTACAACTCACGAAAATTCATCGCGTTCTCTCGTTTTCGCAACGACCTTGGCTTGCCACGTACATGGACCTGAACAACGCGCGTCGACAGCGCGCGTCCTCCGATTTCGAAGATAAATTTTTTAAACTCATGAACAATTCGATTTACGGCAAGTCGATGGAGGACGTGCGCAACCACCGGCGCATTTATCTCGTGAACAAGTGGGAGGGGAAGTGCGGGGCCCGACGTCTCATCGCCGATCCCGCTTTCGTGCGTAGTCACCACGTGAACGGCGATCTCATGACCATCGAGTTGGGGAAAACGGAGGTGAAGCTCACAAAGCCCATCTATTTGGGATTTTGTATATTGGAAATATACAAACATAGAATGTATGAGTTTTTTTACAAGTACTGTCAAAAACATCTTTGTGACCTTCACCTTCTTTACATGGATACCGATTCATTCATTCTTTCTACTTCCACGAGTGTGTACGCTGAGATGAATCGGCATCCATCCTGGTTCGATACGTCCTGTTTCGGTCCCGATAACGCCTTTGGCGTGACACCCCGCAACAAAAAGGTGCTAGGGCTGTTTAAGGACGAATGCGGAAACGATCCCCTGCTCGGCTACGTAGGTTTACGTCCAAAAATGTACTCCATCGAAACCCGATCTCGGGCTTGTTCTTCTCGGGCGAAGGGAGTGCAACGTTCGGTCGTCAAACGCTATAAATTTCAAAATTATTTGGACTGTTTATTTCGAAACGAAAGTAGAATCGACAAACAATGTACTATTCGGTCCAAATCCCACATCAATTATTCATTTGTCCAAAACAAGCGTTCGTTGTCTGTGTCCGACGACAAACGCTATTGGATTGATAAATTTACGAGTCTGCCATGGGGTCATTTCCGCATTCAGTGTACGCGTCCGTCCGTTTCTTCTTCTTCAGCGTGCACGCTCGTCCCCGCAGGCGGGGTTCATGTAGGTTAGAATTAATTTTAAACTTTTTATTTATTTATTTATTTATTTATTTATTTATTTTATGGATAGACACTTTTAGTAGTAGGGAGTTTTATGATGAGTCACTTTCAACTAGTAGTAGGGGGGAGAGCGTTTGCAATCACGTTGAAGACGGGAGGGCGAGGTCTCAACACGTCATTCGTCCATCGCCCGTCGCCATGGAACGACCTCGCTTAGACGAAGAAGCGTATGATGCGTGGAAGAAGCGGATGATGGCGAACTGGGTCAGCCTCGGCAACGCCGCCGCCGATCTCGCCACTATCGTCTACAATTACAGTCCACAACGCCCCTACTACGCCGACGCCTATCGCTCGATTGGCGACGTCGCCGTGGATGTGATGTGTGCTGCCCGACGCTTTCACGAGGAAAACAAAAAAGGATTTGATGACGGACACGATGAAGATAAGGAAAAAACTCTTCACGATCTCGCGATTGCATGTCACGAGAAAGTGCTATGGATCATGATGGTTCTCGGCGACGTGACCTGCTGCCCGTGCTGTGAGTGCCAAGTTGACGGCTTATTTGTGCGCTATTGTGTTATCCAGAAAGCTTTGAACGCTCCCTGCGTCTCCTTCGAGCTGGGGGACCCCCCTCCCTTTACTCTAGACAATGATAAGCAATCACCTCACATCATATACGAGGCGGAAGGCGTTGGTAAAAAGAGACTGCCTGAACCTGAAGACTTTATTCTCACGGTGCACGCGGAAGTGTTAGGAGTCCTCGAAGCTCTCGGCTACCTCCTTCAAGATCCGTACGGCGAAGCACTGCGACAGCGCGTCTCTCGCGTTCGTCAAGCCATCCAGACGCTGTGTTGCCCGTTCGAAAATACGCCTCCGGCGTACTCTCCAGTCCGTAGTGATAGTGACTAGTTTCATCATCAGCTGACGCATGGCACATCTACCTCAACGCAATCTCGAGTTGGAACTTGTCTTGCAGCGTTTCATCAACGACGGTTGTTCACTTCTCGGCCTCGACGATCGCTCTCTGCAGCTTCTTCCTATCGACTTGCTATTGCATTGGGCCGCGAAGGACGTGCCTTCTGTCTTCCACCGCCTGTCGAAGACGTGCAGCGGGACCGAGACATTCGTCGACTCCTGCCTTGTCTTCGTCATTACAACGACAACAAACAACCGTTGCCGAAGTGGAAGTGTTTGCGGTGTCGGCGAGAAGAAGTGCTGCCTTGTTTCGAACACGCGCACATCGAGTCGCCGCCGCCGCCGAAGTGGAAGTGCATCGCGTGTAGAAGAGAGGACTTTTAAACAAAAAAAAATATACGCTTTCACGCTATTCGTGATGGTCGCGGGGACACGCATCGAGAAATATTTCAAGATGCTCCCGCGTACGGGTTTCACCCCCTTCCATCTGGCCGTTCAAGTCGGCAACACCGCCGTGGTGCTACGCTGCTTGCAAGAATGTGGCGGTGACGCAAACTTTGTTGACGTGCGTGATCGAGAAGGACTGACGCCGCTGGAACATGCGATACACTTCGAGCAATATTCCATCGGTAGACTGCTTCTCGAACACGGTGCTGACGGCAATGCTGACCTCAACGGGTTTACTCTTTACGAACACGTTGCAATCGGCGAAATGTTCAGAGATTACCATCTCAACAAGTTGAGTGATCTATCAGAAAAGGAGATCGAAAGACATCTCAAAAGATATCGGCAAAGCCTTCAGAAAGACATCTACGCCAATGGATTCTATGTATAATTTAATTTAAAATCGCCTATGTATAATTTGATTTTTATTTGTGTTTCTATCAATAAAACAACAAATCATTCTTTCACGTACTGTTTTTCATTTGTTTGTTTTTCCTGTCACCGCCTTGTAGGGTTTTTCCTTTCTCCTCTTTTTTTATTCCCATTATAAAAGTCTTTTCAGCGGGGGGAGCGAGCGTCAGCGCTCTCTCGGCTCGAGAGAGAGAGAGAGAGAGAGAGAGACGCGCGGCTGGCGCACGCGCTATGAACTTCTATAGTGTGGACATTCAAAATGCGCGCGCGCGCCGCCGCCTACGTCTCCCGACGACGCTCACAGGGCGCGCCACCGCCATCCTCCTCTCGTTCCCCGAGTCGCTCACAGAGGGCGCGCGCGACCGCTCATGAGGGCGACCGCGATAAAAGCAGCAGCAGCCAGCGCGCCGCGCGCCGCTATCTTCTTATCAACCGCAACGCTAATGAGGGCGCCCGCGATACAAGCAGCAGCCAGCGCGCCGCGCGCCGCTATCTTCTTATCAACCACAACATCCGGCGTCCCCGCCGCCGCCGCCCTTATCGCCGGTCCCCCCTGCCGACGCTGCCGACGCCGCCGACGCCGCCGCGCGCGCCCGCGTGTACTATCAGGACCCCTAACCACACAGCTCCGCTCGAGATGTCGCCGTAGCTCAGAGCCAAAGCGCTGGGTAACCCCCCCCAATAGGAAACGGGACTCAGGCTGGTTCGAATCCGCCCCTCGGACGGCAGGCATTTTTGAAACACACGCACACCTACACAACCACACATACGCTTCCACCATTCGCCGCCAGAGCGCGCGCACACACACGCTTCCACCATTCGCCGCCAGAGCGCGCGCACGCGCCGCACCTCCACGTCACCCGCCCACGCCCCTCGCCTCCCATGACGTCATCGGCCGCTGAGGGGCATGCGGGTCTGGGACCAGGAAGTCGATAAGATAAGATAAGATAAGAGCAACTCCACACACCGGCCCACGCTCCACAGTGTATATATGACGTCATGGGCCGCTGAGGGACATGCGGGTCTGGGACCAGGAAGTCGATAAGATAAGATAAGCTTATCTTATCTACTTCCTGGTCCCAGACCCGCATGTTCCCCCTACTTCCCTCTAAAAAATTCCTTCGAATTGTATAGAACCAGTTCATACTCAATTCATTTTAATAAGAAATTTTGTGTGAACCAACTGTACACTTATCTATATTCTAAAAGAATAGCATATGTATATTGTATACAGGTACTTCACATTTCATTACAAATAAAATATAACGCATTTTCTTGAAAGTGTTGTGCAACCTTGCCAAAATTATATGCCTTCGTCACGTTAAACTGTAACACGCGTGATGTCGAGCGCTCTCGAAAGAAAATTCAACCGACGACTCTCGTCCTGAGCTCTCCAGAACGGGTCGTAGATTCAGAATCTGCATTTAACTGGACGCCAGGGCCTCGTTTCGTCATCCCTCCTCCGCCTTCTGGGATTTGAGCCCCTGGCCCCGGGCGTGGAATGCGAACACGCTGGCCCTTGCGATACTGTATGGCGGCGATGGTGTAACGGTTAGCGTACTGGACTGTTGTATCCAAGTTGGCGGGTTCAAATCCGATCGAAGCCGTGGATTTTTAAGGGCGAAAAAATCCTTCGTACGCCTTCCTTCGGAGGGGAAGTAAAGCCGGCTGTCCCATGTTCGTAGATTTACTTGCATGTAAAAGATCCTCAAGCCTAAATGATGCCTCTGAGCTAAATTCAAATCGCCTGTTTCTCGCCCAAGAAATACCTCCTTTCTCTCCCAGTTGGTGAAAGGAGCGTAGCGAAATTTGCGTGGTCAGACGGAAGAGCGGGCCTGATGGCCCGAGTCTCGCCACGTAAAATAAGGCAAATTCAATCAATCAATCAATACTGGGTCGCCCCTCGCGCGAAATGCGATCAGCTTATTGTTGCTGAGCCCTGGGCCTTTTGAGATCGGCGCACATGCAGCGCGGTAATGTCGTTGAACCATCGGCCAAATTTCGACGACCTCCCGCTCCCCCTCAGTTTGCCGGCCTCGTCCGCTCCCACTCTGTCTTCCACCCTCCTCTGTTCGGCGCTGGCGCTTCATCTCATCTGGCGGCGTAATCCACTTGCACTTTAACCTCGTCACAGGCGACTGGGCGAGGACGGCGCCGAGGGCGGAGGCGAGGGGGTGGCGAGGGCGGAGGCGAGGGCGGAGGCGAGGGCGGAGACGAGGGCGGAGGCGAGGGCGGAGGCGAGGGGGTGGCGAGGGCGGAGGCGAGGGCGGAGGCGAGGGCGGAGGCGAGGGCGGTGGCGAGGGCGGTGGCGAGAGCGGAGATGCGGTCGGGGACAAGCGTCGATCCCTCTCCTCCCTCCCTCCATATCTCTCTTACTCTCTCTCTGTCGTTCTCACTTGCTCCCCTGTGTGAGCGAGCCGCGGGCCAGAGCCGCGCGTCCCGTGTAATCCGACTTGGCGCATACACCCGATTCAGGCGCGCGCCGCCGCCGCCGCTGCCGCCAAAGAGACGGATTGGAAGCCTCCGCGACGCCCCCGCTCCGAAGCCGCCCGACCGGACCCGCAGCCAGCGGCTCTCGAGGCAGCGGCGAGGACAATGAGGGCGGTGAGGACGAAGGACGGTTTGTGCCCCGAGAGGTTTGAAGATGGCGTGGGCGCATACAGTAAAGGAGGGCGGGTAGAGTTCGTTGATGATATTGAGTACGTGCGGAAGACGGTTTGTGCCCTGAGAGGGTTGAAGTTGGCGTGGGGGCATACAGTAAAGGAGGGCGGGTAGAGTTCGTTGATGATATTGAGTACGTGCGGAAGACGGTTTGTGCCCTGAGAGGGTTGAAGTTGGCGTGGGCGCATACAGTAAAGGAGGGCGGGTAGAGTTCGTTGATGATATTGAGTACGTGCGGAAGACGGTTTGTGCCCTGAGAGGGTTGAAGTTGGCGTGGGCGCATACAGTAAAGGAGGGCGGGTAGAGTTCGTTGATGATATTGAGTACGTGCGGAAGACGGTTTGTGCCCTGAGAGGGTTGAAGTTGGCGTGGGCGCATACAGTAAAGGAGGGCGGGTAGAGTTCGTTGATGATATTGAGTACGTGCGGAAGACGGTTTGTGCCCTGAGAGGGTTGAAGTTGGCGTGGGCGCATACAGTAAAGGAGGGCGGGTAGAGTTCCTTGATGATATTGAGTACGTGCGGAAGACGGTTTGTGCCCGGAGAGGGTTGAAGGTGGTGAGGTCACACAGAGTGAACGAGGACGAGTGAGATGTAGAGTTTGTTGATGATGTTGAGTACGTGCGAAAAATGGTTTGTGCCGGGAGAGTGTTGAAGGTAGTGAGGGGGCGTAGAGTGAACGAGGACGGGTGGGATGTAGATCTCGATGATGTTGAGTACGTGCGGAGTGCATATGTGACAGAGTATTGAAGGTGGCGAGTGCTCCTAGTGTGTGAAGGAGGGTGAGCGGTATGTAGAGCTCGTTGATGATATTGTGTTCGAGCAAAGAAGGATTAGTAATAATAATAATAATAATAATAATAATAATAATAATAATAATAATAATAATAATAATGTCTATATTAATGGCGAGACTCAGGCCATAGAGCTTGCTCTTCCGCCTAACCACTGGATTAGTGACAGGAGAGAGTTGAAGGTGGCGAGTGCGCTCAGTGTGAAGGACGGTGAGTGGGCTGAAGAGCTTGATGGTGTTGATTACGTTGAGGGTGGCGATCAATGATCGTCAGTGTGATTTGATAACTTTGATAGCATGTAATGTTGTGCCATTTTACTGAGAAACGCTAAGTGCACTAGATATTTTATATATATATATATATATATATATATATATATATATACATTCATTGTGACGTACCTGAATGTCGGTACTTTCCACTGCAAATCTAAAGGTTATAAAGGACGGGTGTCTTGCTCGTGAATGGGTTTTCTGAGGGACTCGATAATACATTGGTAAATCAAAATAGTAAATTAGCATAAACACAAATACAATTTATTCATAAATCAACGTCTAATACACCTGATTAAATACATAAGACCTCGACGTCTTGGTACCAAGATTCTAGTTACCATACAATATTACCATACCTGGGGCCCCAGTAATAATTCGACTGTTGTGGCTGCTCGCCCACGGCGACGGCGACCGTTGACCTTCACCGCGGCTCGGCGTCCCCGGGCGGTTGAGGTCGCAGACACGTGCCTCGCTGGTCTGCAGAGGCGGCGACGAGAATCCCTCGGCCGCAACCTCGGATGTTTCCGCATTCGCTCCCACACGCGCAATCACAGCATCACGTAGTTGTCCATTGCGTTCATACCATGCACTCGAATTATATTACTGCGCCCCTCCTCGGTTCTATTCGGCTTCCCTCTCGTGATCGCTATGCACGTGATCACACTTCGTACCGGCGTTCATTACACTATGCACTGTTCTCTAAATTACCGGCTTCTAATCAGCGATTATACAAATCTAACACTGTTGAACGTTCTTCGTCTTTTGTAATGTCCTGCTCTGCTTACAGCTAACCGTCTTTTTCCGGCCACTTTCTTCTACTCGCTCTCAGCAACTGTCCTCTACGGCCGTCTCCCCTCGGCGTCTCCTCGCAACTGTCGCCAACCGTCGCCTCGCAACTGTCGCCAACCGTCGCCTCGACTCCTAACGGCCGAAATCCCCCCCTCTCTCGCTAGGCCCCGGCGGAGGTAACGTCCACTCTTCCCCCCACCGTTTGTCCTCGCACCTGCCGCTATGCCGCGCAGTTCAAAATGAATAGTAATTATACTCCTGTACTTCTTGTCTTTAATTACGTATGGAAACGCTTCCGCGTTTCAATATATATATATATATATATATATATATATATATATATATATATATAATTATTTCTCTAACGAAAAAATATTAGAATACAATCTACTATTTTCGGATACAAAAACGCAAATGTGTGATATGACGAAATTAAGGTGGAAGATAGGAGAGACCGTTATTGAGCACGAAAATGAGATTTTGCACGATTTTCGGACGTGTGAACATTAGCCTACGAATTGGCCGATGGCATTGCAGTGCGCTTTCTGTTCACAAATTACGCTGTTGACGTCCCAAGTCTACGACATGGCTGAAGTCTTGGAAATGCACATAATGTTCCGGCGATGTACAGGCAGCCACGAAATCGAAAAAAAATCACTTTCTTCTCAAATTTATGGTATTGAGGCCAAAACGGCAAAGCGACTATTTATTGTTAATATTGAGAAATGCTTTCATTTTCACCCAAAATGACTCAACCTTCTATATTAATGTTACGCACATTACAAAATTTTATCTCGCAGAATTAATAATTAGAGACGGGAAAATCTATAAAAAAAATAATACACAGGAGACCTTTCTCCAATTGTACGAAATGACCTTTCTTGGAATCACCACGTGGTACTTCAAGCCGAGGCAACGGAAAAAGCTCTGCCGGCAACCTAGGAAACAAAGGCAGGCTTGCCAAACTGGTCGCAGAAGAGCTCTAGCGTTCTCGCCGGCTCGTTCCTGGGCTCCCAGCTGAGAGGAGAACTTCTCAGTGACATTAATCAGCGCATTAACCATAAAGTATGTGTTGTTGTAGCATCACAAGTTTATTTACGTTACAGTGCGTAACATTCAGCGGTTAACATTTTCCAACAGCTTGCTCAAGTTAATAAATTGTGTGTGAGCCTCACGTTGTATTTACGTATACACAGACTTGTAGTGTGAGCAACCATGTGTGGGGTCGTGCGAAGCACTGTGATGCAAGCAAAGAAAGCAATGCGAACCACAACCCCCCAAAATATCTTTGCGTATTTTTTACGACGTCTCCCTGGCAGGGCCATGAAGGAATGAGCCGGACCGAGCCCACAATTCCCTAGGAACTGATGTATATCGGCGGTTGGACGGGGAGGGGAGGTTTGCCGTGCCACCCCCTCCCCCTGCTCCCCTTCTGCCGCGGCGCGATCGTCCCTGCTGCGTCGGAAATTGGAAGCGCCAAGAATTACGAGATCCCGCCGGAGAAACGCCGACTCCACACTCCACCCTGCAGGGCCTCCGTTGGCCACCGCGCTCTTTTCGGTCACCGCACCGGCCCTCGCGGCCACGCGCCGTCCAGTGCCCTGCGCAAGGCACCCGCCGCTGTTTGGGGTCCGGTTAAGAAGACCCCGCCATTTGCTTTTGCTTTTGTTGGGAGGTAGGTTTTGGCATCTCATGTTTTCTTTTGTAATAATAGTAATAAAATAATAATAATAATAATAATAATAATAATAATAAATAATAATAATAATAATAATTATTATTATTATTATTATTATTATTATTATTATTATTATTATTATTATTATTATTATTATTATTATTCTTTATTTCTGTTAAGGCTCAGGTCATAAGGCCTGCTCTTTCACCTAACCACTGATCTTTGGATTGAACAGTTCGGTCGCAAGTGATAACGGACATTTCACGTTACATACAAAAGTGCAATGATCGCATTAACTACTCGGGGTGGGCTGCAAAATGAATGTATTTTCATTGTCATTTTTCTGAATTCGAAAGCTAATTAGATATAGTGATTTTGCAACTCATTCATGAGTCAGTTATCTTGATTTCGCAAAATATCAGAAGTTATCTTTTACACCGAAATGTTTCAATTGCGAACAAAGTTTAAAAAAAGGTAGGACATATTTTACATTTAAAGAAGCATCCTTTTCTCGGCTGCCTGTTATTTTATCGTTGGTGTGTGGATTGTGTTCATTTCTACTCAGTCGCCAAGAACCTGCGCTATCCAGTGCCACATCCGTTGCCTTAGGCTGGCGTTGCTTCCAGCTTTTTTGTGTGGGATGCGGTCTTGTGTCTTGGTCATGGTGACGGGTCTCTGCCCTCTTATCTTGATGTGTGGGTTGATGACCACTTAATCGCTTTGCGGTGCGGAGTACAGAATGCTTCTCCATGTGCTGCAGTTTCAACTATATGGTTTTTGGAAGAAAGTCTTTGAAATATCATGATCTTTTCGCCGTGTCTGCCGTTTTAAATTTAGTATGTGAAGTGTTCCTTTTAATTGCTTCTCAGTATATACGTGCACGTTGTGCTTCTCAGCTTTGAAGTTCAAGTGAAATTAAAAGTTTTTGAAATTAGTGTAATAAATACATGAGTGAGTAAATGTAACTTCAAATTAACTTCTCCCCATACACGTCACACACAGTTTGTAACTGTTTTTTGACGTAGATAAATAAATAAAAAAGTGGTTTGTTTCTTTCTCAGCCGCAATTTTCACATTTATTTCTTTATTGGTAATGTAATTATTATTCTCAGCGAGTGTATAGGTTTCTTCATTATGATCATTAGTTCGGAATCTTTCGTCCATACGAATGATGAATTATTTAATGAATGAGTAATTCGTGATGATAAGATTTTTTTGTGATGGGGCAATAGTGAATTGACCGGCAGTAAAACGGGAGAACCCTGAGTAAACTTGCCGCGAACCCACTTTGTTTGAGTAAAATATGTTTTTGATGAATTAAACAAGGCTTTTGTCAAAGAGGTTCGGAGCGGATATCCAGTTGGTTCCAATTACTCACAAAGCCGGTTACATCCAACTACATCCTCAGTCAAAATGCCTATGTCTAACCGTTGCAACCAAACATTTGGTGGTTTTGTAGTCAAGTGGGCTGTTATATTCTCGTTTAGTGAACAGGGCTACGCTTCGATGCATACAAAAGTACCGCGGAGGAAGACCAATTATTGGTGTTTGTACTTTTCATACACGCGTTTATCGGTTTGTTCATTGTACCTCTTACTCAACACTCTACTGGCTGCCTTCTGATTTCTCTGTCATATTTCCTTAACTAATTTCTTATTCTTATGGTACCCCAGTCCCTTGGCAGTCAATTTTTTCACTCCAGCAAGGCTCACTTCGCCACATTTTCCTTGACAATGGTACTCCCAGACATCATTATTGTCGTCTGCTCTATTCGTCTGGTGTTTGTGTTGTTCTAGCTACCCATTTTCACAGTTCACGTTCAAGTATCTGTGCTTTTTTCAGCTTCTTCTCTAGACCGTGCAACTCTTAGCACCATTTTCCCCTGGTCTAATATCTTCGTTCCGCCTCCACTTTCACCTTCACAGTCCCCCGACACCTACACCTTCCTCCCTTTCGAATGCAGCATCTCGGCGAGCGACAAAACGAAAGTGTGCGCTCTCCCGCCTCCGCTGCCGCCCGCGCCGCCGCTGTTCCCCGCCATCATCTGCGCGTCGTCCGAGCGCACGTTTTTAGCGCGGCCGGCGGGGCGCCCCAGCGAGCCGCGCGGATTCAGGCCGGCGCGAAAATAGAAGGGGGGGGGGGAAAGGCGGGCGAAGTGTCTGCGGGAAGGGCCACGCCACCTTATCACCGCGCGCGCTCCACTGGAACTGACGGAATACCTCACAGCCACCGCCCCGCCCCGCCCCGTCCAGCCCCACCCCGGCTCGTCTCACCCCTTCCCGCCTCGCCCCGCCTCGCTCCGCCTCGCCCCGCCTCGCCTCGCCTCGCCCCGCCCCGCCCCGCCCCGCCTCGCCCCGCCCCGCCTCGCCTCGCCGCGCCCCGACCCGCTCCGCCTCGCCCCGCCCGCCTCGCCCCGCGCCACCCTTCCCTCCCTCGTCCCACAAGGCTAGCCGCACCCCCGCACCGACCGTGCCTCGCCGCCTCGCGGTCTCTGGGCTGACTTTCTCCGCCTCCCCACTCGCGTTCCAGCATCACGTCGTCTGCCATGTGAACCCGCCACGTCCACGCCGTCCCGTAAAACACCCTCTCATATCCCTCGTACTGTCCGTACCAAACTCTTCCCCCTCACATCACCTGCCATGTCCCGGCCACTATCCACGTCGTCGCTACCCTCCACGTCCGCTCTCTCTCTCTCTCTGTAGATCCCGTCGTGCCTCCGGTCCACCCGCCTCGCCACGCCCCAGGTGTCTCACCGTTTTCACCCACACCACGCTCCATTCCCGCCCCGCACTGCCGCCGATCCGACTACGGGCTGGATCCACCCACCACGAGCCCTGTTCCGGTGCTGCCCAATCCCCCGCGCCACTCCCTCGATGCCCTGGAATGTCTTCCCCACCCTTATCCACGTCTTCGTCCTTGCTCGTACCCGTCCCTAGACGTACAGTTCCAGATATACCCGTACCGCCCTCGCCCACATCCCCCCTGTTCACGCCTGCATCCTGGCGACAGCCATGTCCGCGTCCCCACACTCCCGGCTCGCTCCCCGCCTCGCCCCCACCTACCACCATGCCTCGCCCCCCACCTCGCTCCACACCTCTCTCTCCGTCTCGCTCTCCGCCTCGCTCCCCGCGTCGTTCCCTCCTCGCTCCGCCCCTCGCTCCATACCTCTCTATCCGTCTCGCTCTCAGTCTCGCTCTCCGCCTCGCTCCCCGCCTCGCCCCCACCTCGCACCGCCCCTCACTCTCTACCCCGCTACCCGCCTCTCTCTTCTCCTCGCTCCCCGCCTCACACCCGCCTCGCTCCACGCTTCGATCCCCGCCTCACCCCCACCTCGCTCCGCCCCTCTCTTCCCACCCCGCCCCGCCCCTCTCTCCTCCTCACTCCCAACCTAGCTCCCCGCCACGCTCCCCTCCTAAATCCCCACCTCTCTCCCCATCTCGCTCACTGCCTCGCCACCACCTTGCTCTCCACCTCGCTCACTACCTCGCTCCCCACCTCTGTCCCGGCCTCGCTCCCCACCCACCTCCCCGCCTCATTCCTCGTCTTGCTTCCTGTGGCAATCCTCTGTCCGCCCTTTTCGCGTTCCCCTCTTCCGTTTCCCCTTTATTCCCCTCTTCGATCCTCGCCTTGCTCCGCGTCTAACACACTGCTTCGTTTCCCATCTTTCTCTCCTCTCTCCTTCCCTCTCTCCCCGCCTCGATCCCCGCTTCCTCCTCCCACTCCACCACCCCGCTCCTCCATTTCTCTGAGGCTCTCCCCGCAACCCTTCCCCGCGACCCTGCTTCGCTGCGCAGCCACGCCTCCGTCGCAGTCCGTCGCCCTTCATAACGGCGGCGGGCGTATCATATTTCTCGGGCGCGCCTCGCGGTCCGCTGTCGCCGCGCCGCGCCGCGCCGCGCCGCGCCGGGCCCCGCCCCCTCCGAGTCCTCGCGGCGGCACCTCTGTTTCTTGCGCTGCTTCACGGCGAGGTTTTTTGCGCGTTTCCTTTCGGGAGCCGGCTCGGAGTTCGTCTCGCGCGAGCTTAAGTTGGAATTTTTTTTCTTGCAGCTTTTAGCTCCTCTCGGGAGGGTCGTCGTTCTGTGGTCTCCAACCAGTTCAGTTTGTGGCACTGGAACATATAGTCGTAAGAATGAGTTAAGCGAATATCACGTGGAAAAAAATCGAAGTTGTGCGTGCGTTGATTCTTAGATGAGTTGGTTGATAATTTAATTTCATATATCTATATTCTAGCTATTGGCCGGTCAGACGGCCGTGATCGTTTCGGGAGTAGTGCCATAGATGTCACGGACCAGAAGACCGCGGATTCGAGTCCTTCCTCGGGCCTTGGGTGTATTTGTGTATGTCTGTACGTAGTGCTGTCCTTTCACCCATCACTATCATCATCGCCTCATCGTCCACACCCCTAGCGCTAACAACGTTGGGGGATGAAAATCGGGATTCAGCTAAATTCTGATCTCCCTAGAAAGGGACTTACACCTACTAAAGCAAGGATGCAATCGTAGGCCGAGTTGGCCGATAGGCGAAAAATATTCTAGTTACTGCCACATATGAATGTTGGAAGACAATACTCCTCAGATTTCACCCGCCTCGCTCCCCGCCTCGCTCCCCGCCTCGCTCCCCGCCTCGTTTTGTGGCGTAGAGAGAACTTATGAGCTATTACATATTGCTGTGAAATGTTCATTATGAAAATGTATAAAAAGATAATGTAAAGAATTATTTCATATACAATATAGCAGTTCTAAATATATCCATCAAGTGTTTTTCTTCATATCAATTTCCCAAATTTATGTATTTCAAATGCTAACACATTTGTTTATTTTCCCGTTTGTGGTTTTCATAGCTGCGAAACTTATCAGATTAACGTGATTGAGTTTTATTGTATTAATTTATTCAGACCCTTGTTTCAATGGAGTCATTTGCAACTTGCAGCACACAGCTATCAATAAGTAAAGGTTAACACGAATAAATTAGTTTCATGAAATGTAAAAAACTTAAAATTCCATATATTTATGGTTGTGGGCCACAAGTTCCAAATGTATTAAGTAAAACTAGGGACCAAATAAAGCAATACAGAGAAATGAATTAACAATAATCGTATTTTAAAAATACTCTATATAAATGCGTTTCGTTTAATTTTTTGTTGGGTAGAGGACTTAATTTTACTTCTTGCTATTAAATGTTAGTAGAAGGAATATTTTGCAAAATATGAATGGAAATATTTCAGATTTAATCTTAATGTATCTAATTCTATTCAGCATCTGTTTTTAGTGTCGAGTTTTCAAAGAAAATATGAAAATGCTTTCTTATTTTTGCATATTGTTTTTAAGTAACACATTTTTGGATTAAAATTTACAATTGAAAGGTATGGGTATAAAACAAGACAAGTCTCCTAGCACACATATGGGTTGATGGTAATAATTCCATTGTTGGTATAAACATTTTTGTGGCAACAGTATTGAAAAACTTAAGTTCTGGAGCCACTCACAGACGTTGCAAGAGAGTCAACTACGAACTTCAAACATTTTGTGGTTCAAGGTATAAGGTAGACGAGGGGACCACGGAGATCCACACATGACGTCTACGATGCGTCAATCACAAAAATAGCTGGGCCAAATTTTACTATTGATTCTGGTAGGGAGAACCGTATTTCAATGTGCGACAACCATTCCGTTTTTTCAGTGATGTGTATTATCGAATATGCGAAAAACTTGAAAAGCGCCGTTCGTTTTGGTATAGAATTTTGTAAATATTGAAATAAACATCGACGTCCTAAGGACTTCGTGGAAGTTGGCGCTTATTAAAGGCATATTTTGATGAATACGTACATACTATACATGTAGAATGTTTAACGACGTAATTGTGAAATTTGTGATATATTTGCTCTTAAAAAAATTGTATAAAACAGTAATGGTATGCAATTTTAAACAGTTTGTAAAAATAAGGCACACACTTTGTTGATAATGATACTCATATTCATTCAATGCCCAAGCACTACCACTCAATTGCTACAATATTGTTCTTAACGGGTTTAGTAAGATTTTTTAAAGAAATAAAGTCAGGCTGGTGGCAATAATGCTTTCTGTACTTCAACGCTAACCTTTTGAGCGCTAGTCCGGATTTCCCCATCCCCTGTGGAACACCTTGACGCGCGGCAGTGCGGGCTCGCAGGTCGTCACTCTCCGCGCGTAGCCCGTCGCCCACAACGCGCGCCGCCCTCTACCCGCCCGCGCAGACCGCAGCTCCTGACTATTGACTTTCCAGGAATTATAGGGCCGGCTCCATTTACCGTGAAGCCGGTGGCGCGCCGTGTGGTGGGACACAGCAGGCGCGGCGAGGCGAGGCGAGGCGAGGCGGGACGGGGATGGGCGGGGCGGGGAGGAGCGGCCCGGGTGGAGCGGGGCGGGGCGGGGGCGGAGGGGCGGGACGGAGGTGAGGGGCGGCGTGGTTGGGGGCAGAGCGGGGTGCGGCGTGATGGGGCGGGATGGGGTGGGGCACAGCGGGGCGGGACGAGACGTGGCGGGGCGAGACGGGACAGGGTAGTGCGCAGCGCCGCGGCGCAGGGCGTGGCGTGGCGGGGAGGAGCGGGGCGGGGCTGGGGCGGGGAGGGCGGGGAGCGGGACGGGGTGTGGTGGGATGGGACGCGGGAGGACACGGAGGGCGGGAAGGGAACGGAGGAGTGGAGAAGACTGCGGAGGGAAAGCAAAGGCAGGCAGGGAGAAGCGACTGACAGGGAGGAGAATGCCGAGGAAGAGGAGGGACAAGAGAAGGACGATAGGAAAAAGGGAGGAAGAGAAGGGCTGGGACGTGAAGGGCGAGGACAAGGAGGAAGGGACAAGATAGAGAGAGCGGGCAGGGAACAAGCGGGTGGGGCGGGGGCGGCACTCCGGAGTGGATCAGATCAGTGCTGGGTGGGTGGAACGGCGAGGGGCGGCTGCCCGACAACACAAATTATCCCGGCGCACTAATCACGCTCAAGCGGCTCATTCTTTGAGGCAATCAGCGCGCGCGCCCGCGCCTGCGGGTGCGCGAGTGTGTGTGTGTGTGTGTGTGTGTTCGCGCGCGCGTGACCGTATGTGTGTGTGTGTGTGTGTGGCGCGTCGGTTTCTGATGCGCGCCGGAACACCGGCTCGCCGACCAGGTTCGCGTTGCAAATGCCCGGCCGGGGGGGGGGGGGCGGCGCTCGCAGGTCAAAGGCGCCCCGCCCACCTGCGCGCTTATTGCTTGAGACGGGTCATTGCGCGCGCGCTGAGCGAATGGCGGAAGGCTCTAATGTGGCAGGTGGGAGCCGAGGGAATGCGTGTGAAACGTGCGATCGTGAATGAACAAGCGGATGCGTATTTCAATGAATAACGAATAAAGATGAACGTGCGGAATTGGGAGATGAGCATGATGTGTAGGGACGGGGTGGCGCGGGGCGGGGGGCGCGGAGGGGGCGAGGCGCGGGGTGGGTGGTGCGGGTCGGATGAGGCGAGTGCGGGGCGGGGAGGCGTGGGGGCAGGGAGACGCGGGTCGAGGAGGCCCGGGACGGGAAAGCCCGTTGGTGAAGTGGCGCGGGATGGGTGATGTGGGGTTGGACGGGGAGGTGCGGGACAGGGAGGCGCGGAGCGGGGAGGGGCGGAGCGGGGAGGGGCGGAGCGGGGAGGGGCGGAGCGGGGAGGCGCGGAGCGGGGAGGCGCGGAGCGGGGAGGCGCGGAGCGGGGAGGCGTGGAGCGGGAAGGCACAGCGGCGTGGAGGCGCTGGGTTAAATGGGTGGGACGGGCAGGTGCGAGTCGAGGAGGTACAGGTTGGGGAAGCGTGTGGGCAGGGAGGTGCGGAGCAGGGAGAGGTGGGGCGATAGAAGCTCGTGATTGGCGGTGCGGTGCGGGGAAGGGATGCGCGGGGTGGGTGGTGTGGAGACGGGAGGCGCGGGGGCGGGGAAGCGTGGATGTGACAGTGCAGGCGGCCCGGAGAGGTGCGGGGAGGGGAGGCGCGGAGCGGGGAGGCGTGAAACGGGGAGGCGTGGAGCGGGAAGGCACAGCGGCGTGGAGGCGCTGGGTTAAATGGGTGGGACGGGCAGGTGCGGGTTGAGGAGGTACAGGTTGGGGAAGCGTGTGGGCAGGGAGGTGCGGGGCGGGGAGAGGCGGGGTTGGGGAAGCTCGGGGTTAGCGGTGCGGGGCGGGAAAGGGATACGCGGGGTGGGTGGTGTGGAGACGGGAGACGCGGGGGCGGGGAAGCGTGGATCTGGCTGTGCAGGCGGCCCGGAGAGGTGCGGGGAGGGGAGGCGCGGAGCGGGGAGGCGTGAAACGGGGAGGCGTGAAGCGGGAAGGCACAGGGGCGTGGACGCGCAGGGTTAATGGGTCGGGGCGGACAGGTGCGGGTCGGGGAGGTACAGGTTGGGGAATCGTGTGGGCAGGGAGGTGCGGGGCGGGGAGAGGCGGGGTTGGGGAAGCTCGGGGTTGGTGGTGCGGGGCGGGGCAGGGACGCGCGGGTTGGGAGGTGTGGAGGCGGGAGGCGCGGGGGAGGGGTGGCGCGGGGGCGGGGAGGCGTAAGTCTGACTGTGCACGCGGCCCGGAGAGGTGCGGGGAGGGGACGGGCGGGTTGGGAAGGCGTGAGGCGAGGAGGAGCTGGGCAGGGAGTCGCGGGGTGAGGAAGCGATGAAGGACGTGTGGGGCTCTGTGGCAGCTGAGGTGTGTGGTGCGGGTAGCGATGATGTAGGACACGGAGACACATCGCGGAGACAAGCACAGTGGGAATGATTCATTCGGGGCGATTAGAGCGAAGCGAAAAGAAAGGGGACTTCCGGAATCGATTTTTGCACTTCCTGTGTCGGTGTTGCTCATGCCACGTTTTGAACATAATAAGGAGTTTTTGCACTTTAGAGCGTTAAAGCGATTGAAAGCACTATCGATCTTCTGCGCAGTTCAAGTTTCGCATCACTTTTGTGCATATGCGGTTACCCCGAAGATGGCGATCAGAGTAGATTTCTGTCGGCTACGGCGTTCAAAATCTTCCTAATGCTCTGATTAAGATACATATTCAGATAAAAATCGATTATCACTCAAATCGCCACCTACTTGCATCCACGTCACAAAGGACTGGCGGTGAAGGAATTACGGATTGGTACGTACTATAAATATGAATATGATAAGCTTTATTTTTCAAAACTGAGATGTCTCAGCTTTGTATAAGGACAGTGAAGATATGATATCCGAGAAGAGAGCATATCTGTAAAGCTAAGAAATCCACTCACCTCTGTTATGCCTGTATTTTTTAATGAAAATGCATACTTGCGGAGATGCATTCAGTGTTTTAGTATCACGGTTTTACACGAAGAGAGTTGTTTTACGCCCATGTACTCTCCACCAAGGGATTCGTAACAGGATAACAAAATTTTCCTTGTGCATTTTTTCAAAAACGCTCTTTTTTAATCAAGATTTTTTAATTGCTTATTATAATGTACAACGACTGAGTTAGGTTAGGCTAGCCTTCCTACCGAACATCTTTGTACGTTGCGTCTCTCCTGGGCTCCGGGCCGAGTAGGTATAGGTACGTCGTCATACTAACCCCTACCCAGAACTTACTTTACTCGCACATTAAACGAGATCCATAATCTTAAATAATGTGTTGCTACATTACATCTGTATCGTGTGCGGATGGTATATGTTCTAAGAAGAATTTCAACGGCAAAATCCTCTCGTGGACTCTTCTTACAATTACGGTGGAATTCATTTCACCAAACGTAATCAAACATGAAAATTTTTATTTTGAACTAGTTAAAAAATGAAATGAAGTAGCATCACGAGCGACACACGACATCGTTTTCACACAATGATAAAGATATGTTACAGTCCAGTACAATAATCTGCTTGTTAAACCAGTTGTAGCTATTTTATTTCAGCGTCTGTCACAATGTGGAGGATTTTTTCAAGTCCTTAAGCCTGGCTGACACATAACAGGAGAGCACGCTGCAGAATATAATTTGAAGTCTCTCGTATAGCTATTAAATGGCATTTCCCGAAACTGTAGAATTTCTTTTGGTTGACACAAATATTCATGTGAATAGACATACAAGTAACACGTTAAAAGTAATCTTCTCGCTAGTTTAAATTAATGTGGCTGTCCTGTTACAATCTCAAAAAAGTTTTAAGTTTTGCAAATAGTAGATATTAATAAAAAGAATATCAGCATTTTCGCAAGCCTACAATTGACCCTGTAATTTATTAGTATTTTAAGTAGTGAGTATTTTATTGTAGATTTTTATAGATATTGTGTTTATTAGTTCAGTGTGTTTGATTCTAAAGATGGTTGAACATCGATGTTAAAAAAACGTAGAGGGCTTTTAATTAAACTATAATGAGTATAATAATATGGACTATCTACTGCTGTAGTGTTTCATCCAGCTGCTTTGAGAGCGTTTTGTATTAAATAAAATATTTACGGATCTTGGGGAATATTTACGAAAAAAACGATTCAGTGGTAGTGATGGATCTAGGAAAGCTTCATAATCTTTTTTAGGTATTGCGTAATAACCATACAGGTAACTTGATATTTACCCACATACAAATGTTTCAGTATTCCTATAAAACGCATTCTTTATTCGTGTTTTGTAGTCATTGCATCATCTGATAGTATAAAAACAGTGTGGACAAACGTTGATTCGAACAAATTAGTTGTGATTTTTTTTAAGTTTATTATAGTGGCATCAACAGCTGTGGTCATTAGCGACAACTTTAAATACAACTTAACAATATTAATTAATAATGTTAACTTTACAATATAGTACAGTATGTGAAGACAGACAATATCTGTAATTTTTTGTTACAATATTAGTTTCCAGTATCCATACCTTTTGCAATTAGATTTCTTTAAGAATATTGCAGTCTTTACAGAATTTTAATATTTGATTTTGGTATTCGTTGGGCGATAGCATCAAGTCAGGATTTTGCTCTCCTTCTAGGTATGTGTGTCGGTTGTACTGAAACCTAGGACATTGTGTTAAAATATCTTGAAAGTTAAGAAGGCTATCACAGTCCTGGCAGGTGGGTGGAGGATTTCCAGTTAACAAGTGTTGACTGCGATGACTGAACTTGCAATGACCAGTTCTTATTCTTGTTATTATTACCTGATCTTTTCTTGAGATTTTTTTGCTAGTTTTCAGAGAGTAAAAATGTTTAACTTGTTTGTGCAGAGGGCTAGATTTCATGGTTTTCCAGATGTTTGCTTCACTTTTCAAATGTGATTTTGTTCGTTCTTCTCTGCGCGCTGTTTTTTTTAAATCACGGTTCCAAGAAATAATTTTTAAACCGCGGGTTAGATAATTTCATTCGCACTGTATAAACACTCGCGTAGGGAGGTGGGCGGTCGAAATTGACTGACAAAAATATCACTCGGTCGGATCATCGGACGAGCGCATGAAGTCGGCGTAATGGACTGGCCCCTCAATGAACGCGCTGACGGAATAGAAAGGCGCGGTTATTGAGAGGGCACACGCCAAAGCGCTCTACACGGCGGGGGAGAGGGGGGGAATCGAATCCCCCACGCGTTGAAGCAAGGTGCGCAGTTGCTGTTGCGTCATATCCTGCGCTCTACTGCGGTGTAAACACAAAATTGAATTAAAACTGAAAAACGAAATAAAACCGCCCTTTGGAAGATGAAATATAATATTTGAAAAGATATACAGAACCACATATAATGTATGAATATTGAAGAATTTATTAGAATAATGATGCAAATAATCAAACGGATGGATATTTTTGCTGAAAGGGGGGAGTGTATTTCACGAACCGAAATGACAGATTAATGTGGTTTGTTGCTGTAAAAATTAAGAAATATTAATTTAAATTTTTAGAAATTTTGAAGTACCTAGACTTATCATTAGGTAATAAATAATTGTTTAATAATGCCTTTTCCCACGTCTCACCTTGCTTGATTTTTCCCCCGTTTTCCTCCCTCTAAGCACCCTCGAAAACTACGATCGAGATTGCTTCATAATGTTATAAAACAACGGAATCGTTTGCCGAATATCTTTCGTATTGCACAAAACTGAATGTTTTTTGTTTTGAACTGCATCAATAAGGTTAAGAATTTCAGTTTTCTCGATGGGTTCGGAAATTGTAAGAAAACTAGTCAGCCTTCAGCAATATGAGAGGTTGCAAGGATTTCCTTAGATACCCCGGAATTTGGATAAAATACAAAAATATGCATATTACTTCTTTGCAAGGCGCACAGAAATTTACAGAAAACTATCCACCCGTGAACCATTTGAGAGGGTACTGTGGTTTTGTGTGATACCCAGGAATTCGGAAAAAATACAAAATCATATGGCTAATTTCCAACGCGCGCAGAAATCGAAGAAACTATTCAACCTTTGGCTTTTTGAGAGAGTCTATGGTTTCGTTTAATGCCCAGAATTTCAGGAAAATTCCAGAATAATGAAACAAATTCGATTTTGATTGAAGAATGCAAATATTAAATGAGTTATTCCACCATTTCATTTCTCAAAATACGCGTACCCACTGTATTCTTCAGTGCGTCACTGCATACGGCACATGGCAGCAAGGCTCCAAGGAAGAGTCCGCCAAACTTTAAATATTTGCTATTTACGTGTTGCGTTATAGACCAGCATCATTTTTAAAATTCATTGGATTGATATTCCTCTCACAATCAGTATTAGGGAGCAACAGTCAAGTTGGTAGAAGGGGATGTTTTGCAACTCAGAGAAGAAATGCTAAAATTTCTGCGAATTCAGTGCCTGGCCCGAGTTACTCGTATACACGATGTGACGGAATTTGAAAGCACGGAAGGCTAAAATTTTAACTTGCGCTTCTCGGCGGGTGTTTGGTTAGCTTACTGGGCTTTCATTCCCTCAGAGCGAGGGTTTAATCCTCACTGGAGTGCGTGGATTTGCGAAGGGTTGTCTTGTATGTTAAGATCTCTATAATGATCAGTTTGTAGCCGACCCAATTATACGTCCATTTCCGTCGTCCGCGTATTGCAAATTAAGCTCTGAAATATGGTTTATTAACCATAGTCCGCGTCTCGCTGTTTAGAAGGAAGACGTACTGAAATCAAATTCACATTCAATTTCTCATTTCCAGTAGAAACCTCGGCTTAATCATGCATTCCCAAAGGAATTGCTGCAGGGGACTTTCTAGTGGTGACATATTCAGTCAACCATAATTCACATAAATTAGCAAACAGCGCGCAAACATACTCATACATAAACACGCACGCACACACACATGCAGTAGGCCACTTGTGGTTCCTTCTGATCAAGGGTTGATTGCCAATAATGAGGCTTACTGGTGTTTCACGTTGGTTTCTGACGCAATCAATACCCAATTATAAATCCTATAGGCGCGCTTGTTCTATTAACTCAACTAAGCTCAACCACGAGCTTGTCTGTGATAGGCAATGAGAAGACCTAGTAGTCACCAGGGTAGAATTAATTATTTCCAAAATAAAATGTGTGTAGACATTTGACGGACTAAATTGTTACAACAGAGAAAAAAATATTCAGTTAATGCAAAAGAAATTAATTTTTAACAATAATTTGTTTCTACGTCTCTTTTTCATCCGTCAGTTTCAATGTGTGATATTCTACGTTCCTTGGAACTGTAAAATATGGAGTCGAAAAGAAATGTCGTCACTGAGTGCCTGAATATAGCCTCGTACAATCAGACTCGTGCGACAAATGGGTTGCAGACCATTACACTGACCATTGCACTCATACAATTTCAGACAATAGCTCGCACGAATTCGATCCATTTACATTCAATCAGATAAAAATTATTCGTCCAGAAATATCGTTATTTTAATAATAATAGTATTCTTCCTTCATTAATAGCAAGATGTGATAATTATCGTTGCTGCTTTTTTTGATTTAATTAATTTTTTTTACCAAAACGCCTTTCAAAATTATTTAAATTGTTTATACTCTTTGGTTTCTCTCCTTTTACTTGCAACAGTTCGAGACGAAAATGCGAGATGGAGCTATCTAAACGTAAAATATATGCAACTATAGAAAATTTGGAAAATAAATTAATAAAATGTTACAACGCTCTCCATCATCCGCCGAAGCGACAACTCTCATAAAACAAAAAAAAGCTTCATTCTTCTATTATGAATAAGTTAATCCCCATTACCATGCTAATTACAAAAACAACAAAAATACTGTAGAAATATTTCCTTTCAAAATTAAAACTTGACGGACAGAAGACAACGAAATTAATTGAACAGCTAATAGTTATCGGTCTGTTGGCATCTACTTTTATTCCTGATTGCTAATATGCTAATATCTGTTAAGATATTCTAACTATCCCACCTACACCCAAACTTACCACCTTCACAGCAGCACGCATGAACCGTAAGCGGGTTATCAAGATTTTGCTCGTGAAGCGAGCTTAAAAATCTAGGGAGCAGGATCTTCAGGGTGCGGGAAAGGTTTGAACCCTTGACACAATAAAAATCACACAGATTGCACACAAACGAGCGTATAATTTACCCATAAACGTTTAGTGCCATACGTTCATGACAAAAAACAAGAATATAGAATCACACTTTTACAAAGAATAATCAAAACACAAATAGAAACGTTTACAACACACACTCATATGAATGAACACATATAATTTACACCAAAATTGATACTCTGAAATAATTACCCTAATCTACACTGGGAATTTCCTTGGAAAATTAATTAGATCTAAATTTATGCTATTGTAATTACATTGCACATCAAACCAAAATTTCAATTTACAATCTCCTGCTTCAAAATATTACATGCGAAGAACAAAATGTGTGCAAGTGCACTACTCTCATTTACAATTTAACTTGTCTGAAAATAGCAGAATAATAAATGTCCTAAGTAGAATATTTTATGCAGGAAATAGTGCATCAAAACGTCTCCTACTATAATACTGCAATTTGTTGCCACCCGTGTCCTCAATTTCTTAACACTTTCCAATACTAGTTTTTCCCTGCCGACGTGAACTTGACCTATTTTCCGCGCCCTAACCGTTACGTCGTGGACTTCCCACTTTTGGCCTTGATGGTCGTGCGCTGGTCTCTGCGTCGACGTCGCTCGGTCCCAGCTTCTGCGTCGTAAAGAGACGGGATTCGCCTCTGCCGTCTACGTTGTCTTCTCGCGTCCTTTTCCGTTCTTCCTCCCAGCCGTTCCGTCTTCTTCCTCGTGCGCCTGGGTCTGTCCGTTATCTTCCACCTCGTCTGCTACCGGCGCCTCTGACTACGCCCACGTTGCGAAAATGTCCCTTGCACTTCGCCGAATACTCGTGCAAGTTCCTCGCTCGTTGCTACTTCTACTTTGCTAAACCAGAACTTTTAATGCTTCTCTCACAACGGGTAACTTACTTCCCGTGTCGTTAATTGAAGGAATACTTTACTTAATCTGCACTATCTCGCGGACGACTGACTAGAACGTCTGTTCGACGTCGAATACTCCTACCTAGTAGTCGTTGCAGCGGCAAACAATATCTAAACTAATGTTAACGAAAGTGTTGACTCGGCGAGCGGTGATCAAAATGCTACTGACTCGGCGATCGGTGATCAAAATTCTGCTTACTCGACGAGTGGTGGCAAGAAAAGAGCTTCCGCTTGCGGGTTTGCGTATTTATCGTCCGACGCCTGGGGAAATTCTCCGTGGTGGGGCTGCTTCCCCTCTCTCAACCCTTCACAAGGAAAACGTTGCTCGCTAGTTCGCCTTCGTTTAGTACGGGCAACGGATACCAGGCCGCGCGATTAAGAACCTCTGCTTTCCGCGCCTGCTATCCTCGCTGCCTGTGGGTGTTCATACATACGAGACGGTGGTGTTGTGGGGTTGCACAATCCCATAACGCCACAATATTAAATTTAAAAAATTTAGTTACCGAAAGTAATCTTGAGAAAAAAATACATGACATATTCCAAGAATTGATGCTATGAAAAATAAGGAAATCCACTTCTCGATTCGGCCCATAGAACACCTTACAATCATGACTAATGACAATAAACCCGTCACGCAAGCATGCAAGGAAATAAATAAAAGAAAAGCTGATATTGTTTGTCATCTTCCGAAAACAATGTTCTTTAATATGACCAGTTAAGATGTGGCAAGTTAAAATAATTGCAGTAATATTACTTTCTTGAATTAAAAAACACTAATTTGTTTCAGTGTGTCAAAGAGTATAGGAGTCTATACGAATCCTCAGAGAAATGTTGCTTCTTTTATCAATAAGACGTGCAAAAACTGCTCTTTGTTAACAAATACATTAATCTGACGTGAACTACGAACAATTTTTGGTGAGAAATAAGTCGTAAATCTCTACACTCCAAAAATGCCGTTGACTGCCTTTTCGACCCCCTTACAATACTTTTGCAGTGTTCGGTAGAATGTATGTTTAAGTTACTCTGCTGCGGTTAACTTTTCTTGTCAAATTGCATGCGAATTTAACGCAGAGATACTGTAGAAAAAATATTGAGCTGCATTGTTCCAAGTTCACCTTGCTCACAAAGTAGCAAATCTTTAGGCAACAAGTTTTCAGAAAGGACTTATTTATAGGAACCGTACCAAGAAAACTTCTGAAGTTTTTCAATGTTTAAAAGTATAGCACGTTTGGTAAGGGACCAGCGCGTTGACAGTCATATACTTTCAAGAGGAAGGAAACAAATGTTCAAGGGAAGGCACAGAACTGTAAGCTGCACGAATCGAAAGATAGAAATGTGGGTTTCGCATCATATTTTTACGGAGAGGGCCCCCTCAACTGATATGGTTTGTGTCCGCTTATGGCTTAAAGGCCTTCGTCCTAGCGACATAATACCAAGGTATGCAATTTAATATATAATAATAGTTCATGAAATAAAAAAAAATGTTACCGATCAACAACTACAGGGGAAATATATTAGTTCCGCAGACCCCTCCTAATTGCCTGTCAAGTGCACCTATGCGTGTGGTTTTGAATGTAAAGGTCATTTTCACTTCAGATACAAATTTACAGTAAATTTACATTTCATCATTTTGAATAGTCTCATAAAAAGTGAATGTTATGCAGAATGAAACTCTTTCTTTTAACTGATTTAATATTAACACTGATATACTGTAAAGTATTAGAACAATAAAGATATGTTTACGGAGTATGAAACCACTCATAGGTTTTAAAATAGAGTCAACTCTTTTGCACGTTTAACAACACGAAAATGGTGTACGGACTCGTGAAAAAGTTGTACTATTATGTGCGTATTGTTTCTTTTGTAATCGTACCCATCTTCTTAATGTTCTATGCCTAGCGACCTCCGTTCACTACCCACCATCCACTGTTCTCACCCTCTCCACCCGTTTTAATTTTGATTAAGTTTAGTATTCAACACCACCAAATAACCTTGCCACCCACTCCAGGTATTGAAAAAATCGGGATAAATATAACATATAACAATAATCAAACACTAACTGTAGTCACGACGTATAAACCACCCAACATAAAAATAAAAAGTACCTCTATCAATAAATTACTACAATTGCCCAATCCTTTCATCAGAGTAGGAGATCTAAACTCAAAGCATTCTGCTTGGGGATGTCGGACCACAAACCCTGCCGGTGAATACTTAAACAGAATACAAAACACTATGCAGCTTAAAATACTTACGCCCACAGAACCAACCCATTTCCCATATGATCCCAATAAAAACCCAGATATATTAGATATAGCAATAAAAAATTTGAAAGACCCATTTTACTCCACAGTTCATCATGAATTAGACTCAGACCATATCCCTGTTGTTATAACAACTAAATTAACAAAATTTCCATGCCCCCTCCTCCCACACTGAATACTTACAATATAAACTGGAATTATTTTAAAAACTCTGTTGAAAAATCAATACCAAAATTTCAAATCCTCAATTGTCCCATTGAAATTAATTAAGCAATTACTAAATTAAATAATATAATAATCAAAACAATCAATGACTTTCAATATGCAACATTAGACACAAGAAGGAAACTTAAAAGACCACTACCTCCCAGTATTACTGAACTAATAAAAGTTTAAAATAAAACCAGAAGGCTTTGGAACACTCTAAAAATCCCAGAACTGAAAAAAGAATTAAATCACCTAACAAATATCTGCAAAAAGACAATCAGTAAATACAACCAAGAAAAATATAATCAATTTATTGAGGGACTAAATACTAAAACCAATTCTCTTTGGCAATTCACAAAGAAAGTTCTAAGGAAAAGGAACAGAATTCCCCCACTGTCAACTGAAACTGGGAAAAAATACTCCCCTATGGAGAAAGCCGAAATTCTAGCAGCCCATTTTGCTAGCACATTCACTCCTAATGACTCCATAAAAAATTCCAAGCATGATGAAATATTAATATTTTCAAACGCTCCTTTATACAACGTTCCTCACAAAATTAAATTCATCTCTCCCTGTGAAGTTAAACAAATAATAAAAAAATGCCAAATAAAAAATCCCCAGGTCACGATAGAATTAATACTATCATTCTCAAAAGATTACCAAATAATGCCATCGCATTTTTAAACAATATATACAACTCCGTACTAAGAATAGGTTATAATCCCCAATCATGGAAACACTCAATAATACATCCAATAGCAAAACCAAATAAAAATCATTCACGTGCAGAAAATTATAGACCAATCAGTCTTCTACCCATCATGTCAAAAATTTTAGAAAAATTAATTCTCACCAGACTGAACAAACATATAAATAAAACTAACTCAATTCCATCTCATCAATTCGGTTTCATACCCCAACACACTACGACGCACCAGCTATTGAGACTAACTGAGCACATCCACTCTGCTTTCCAAAAGGGATTTCACACCACCACTCTATTTCTAGATGTGTCACAAGCATTTGATAGAATATGGCATCCATCCCTATACTTCAAATTAGTCGAAATCGGTACGCCAAACTATTTAATTCAAATTATCAAAAATTTCTTATCTAACAGAACTTTCTCAGTAACAATAGATGGTCATTGTTCTAACCCCAAACCAATTGCTGCAGGGGTCCCCCAAGGTTGCCACTATCCCCAACTCTCTTAAATCTGTACACTGCAGACATTCCTACTTCCCATCAAATAAATACCGCCCAATTTGCCGACGACACTGTTTTATATATCTCCGGCAATTCATTACAATCTCACCAATTCCAGCTCCAACAGCATCTAAATCTAATAAGAAATTGAGCAAATAACTGGAAAATTAAATTAAATCCGTCAAAATAATCAGCAAAAATCTTCTCAATAAAACTTTTTGCATATCCACCCCCGCTACTTATAAATAATAATCCTATAAACTGGACCCCAATCACGAAAACAATAAAATATCTTGGATTGAATTTAGATACTAAACTTAATTGGAAACAACACATTCAGATAAAAGCACAACAGGCAAAAATTAAACTCATCCATTTAAGACCTCTACTAAACTCATACAACCACCTCTCACTGTCAAATGCACTAACACTATACAAATCACTCATTCGCCCAATACTATTATACGCATGCCCGATCTGGACCAATGCCGCCAAAACCAATCTCAACAAATTCCAAGTCATTCAAAACAAATATTTAAGATCAATAACAAGAGAACCATGGTTCATTAGTAATAAACAACTTCATAACGATCTAAACATAAATGAAATAACTCACCATATAGCATTCCTATCAAACACCTTTTACACAAACTTATCCTTCATAAAGGAATCAACTCACTACAGACTCGGCAAAGATCCCAGATACAAAACCAGAATTAAGAACAGATTCCCACTTCATTCATTCCTCCAGATATTTGCAAATGTATAATAATTCTCCTGAGGTGCTTTTTGTTTCCTCTCCCTAGATTAAGATTAATTAGGTACAATTTTAACCTAGATTAAGTTAATTAGATCAAGTCATCAAACAATTGCAAGGTTTTTACTGTAAACTGAACATTGTACATCAACAAACAACAAAATAAATTTATATATATATATATATATATATATATATATATATATATATATATATATATATATATATATATATATATAACCCTCTCCACCCTCCGTACCTTATGTCCTTCCGACACTGCCCTCTGATAACTTCACTCTGCACACTGACATTCGTTCACTTCTCTCTGTCCAGTGTCCATAGTCATCGGAACCGTCTTAGGTGGCTCAGGGCATGAACTGGTGCCACTGCGGTGCTGCTGACCGGAAGGTCCTACAGTTTCAGTCCCGACGGTGGCAGGCTTAGCTAGATGGCTAGGTCGAGTTCAATTGCGGAGAATTCTACCGGTCAACTACTTTTATTGGTAGTTTTCCGTGGTTTCTCCTATAAACACTAGGCGATGCCGGAGTAGTTCTCTAACAAACGGGCCTCGGACTGTGCGTGATCGTTCCATCCTTTTCTTTGTCCTAACCTCACCCCTTACTTACATACTTGCATGAACTACACTACCTCACTTGTCGGGAGACTTACAGCTTGTCTCGTCTGGGGCGGTGCCCCGCTGGTGGCAGATACCTAGTTGGGGAAAACCCCGCTAACCGACGAGTAGGTCAGTACGGGTTGTCTCCATCCTCAGAGGGATGCTCACTGCCATCCCCAGCGATAAACATGCACTATATTTACTGCACCATATGTACTTAGCCGTTGACGCTCCCGGAACCACTACTCAATGAATGAAACATTGCTCCGTCCACTATCCCCCGTTTTCATCTCCCCGTCCACTACCCTCCGTCCTCGGTCTTCTAACCCCAGTCTTCCGTCCGTTACCTTTCACGTACTGTCATCCGTCCAATACCCTTACCCATATCCAGTCCTCGCCGACTGCCCTACGGCCATTGCCTTCCATCCAATGTCCTACATCCTCCGACCTCTGTCAAATGTTCTATTTTTCCGACGTCTAATCTACATCCATTCCCTTCATTCCCTCCCCTACACCCCGCCTCCCCACCTCCCCTGCCCGCTTTTTTTCATCCTTTCCCTGCCCGTCGCTTCGCGAGTGCTCTGCCGTCGATCATTCTAAACATAACCGGCCGCCCTCTGCCCAAGAAGCGCCGTGCCTCACTCGAGGCGTCTCCCGCCCCTGCGGCCCGCCCCTGCCGCTGCCCCCGCCGCCGCCGCCCATGCCCCCGGGCCAGGCAGGGGCGCCTTCCCACGTCGCGACGGCGGCGCGCTTCCGTGGAGCAGCAGAGCCCCTCCGACGCCGCCAGCGCTGCAGCCTCGGCCGCACCGCCGTGGAGGGGGGTGGGTTCTGCAGGGGTGGGTTTCGCCGACCCTCCGGCGACGACGAACAAAGGGACCGCAGCAGGTGAAACGCAGCGACCGGCGGCACAGTGGGAAGCCTACCATTTAAGCTGTGTCCTGCTAGCGGTGGCGCGTACGCCCTCCTCCGCTTCGCGTAGCGAGAGTCTTTACGGACGCGCGCTGCCGTGGCGGCGTGGGAAGGTGCCCTTAGGGGCCCTTCCCACGTCGCGACAACGGCGCGCATCCGAGCAGAGCATTGGTTGGAATGAAGACCTTCCCACGTGCAGCGGGCGTGCGCTGCTGCGGCTGGTAGGCTTCCCACTGTGCCACCGGTCGCTGCGTTTTACTTGCTGCGGTCCCTTCGTTCGTTGTCGCCGGAGGGTCGGCGAGGGGCCCGGCCACCGAGGTGGCGGGGGCGGCGGCCAGCGACCGGGCACCGGCCACCCACGCCGCGCGCTTCGACGCTCGCCTCCCGACGCCTGGCGCCCGATTGCGCGGCGCGTGTGCGCGGCCACTAATTGCGCCCGTGGCAGGCGGTCCATCAACAGGCGAGCGGCGGGGGCGGCGGCGGCGGCGGCTGCCAGCCTCAGGCGGCCGACCGGGGAAACGGCGGCCGGCGGGGGGTAGAGGACAGGGCGGAGGCGCGGGTAGCGGGGCTCGGCGAGGCAGCGAGAGGGAGGGGTGGGGTGGGGAAGGGTGACGGAAGCAGCGGGGCTCCTGGGATTGGGCGGCGGGGAGTGCTGCGGAGGGAGGGGGAGAGGGGGTTCCGGTGGGAGCGTGGGTTGAGTAAGGAGGGGAGGAGCAGCGGCAGGGCGGGACAGGCGGCAGAGAGAGCACGGGGACGAGGCGGGGCCGAGAGGTGGAAAGTTGGGGCGGCAAAGGGTGGAGAAGGAAGCGGGAAAGGGCGACCGGGAGTGGGCGGGTGCGGACTGGAGGTGGAGCGTAGGCGTTGGCGGTGAAGTAGGATGAGGGGGAACAGGACGGGGCAGGGCGAACGATTGCGGAGAGTGCAGGGGCGGGGCGGGAGGAACTCGGGGAGGAGTGGGGCGGAGGAATGACGGGGGAAGGGCAACCGGGGGTAGGAGAGTGCGGGTCGGGGTGGAGCGTGGGCGGGGTGGGGCGGGGAGGAACAGGTCGGGGCAGGGCGAACGATTGCGGAGAGAGCTGTGGCGGCGCGGGAACGGGTGGGAGCCGGGAGAAGGGGTATGGAGGGTGGACGTGGAACCGGAGGTGTGTGGCCGGGAGCGGGCGGGCGGGAGTTGGGGGTGGAGCACGGGTGGGGGGCGAAGTGAAACAGGGAGGAGCGAAGGCTGGCGGGTGCGAAGAGTGCAGGGGTGAGAGGGGGCCGGGTAGGTGTGGGACGGAAAAGAGTGTGGGCCCCGGGGGAGTGTGGACGGGAGTGGGTGGGTGCGTCCTGGGATGTGGCGGGGAGAAACAGGGGCGGGACACGCGGAGCGATTGCAGAGAGTGCATGGGGCGAGGGAGGGCGGGAGGGAAACCGGGATAGGGGGTGGAGGGTGAAGGAGGGACAGGGAAGCGCGACCGGGAGTGGGCGGGGCGGGCTGCGGGTGGAGCGTGGGCGGTGTGGTTCCGGGAGGAACAGGGACGGGGCAGGCCGGGCGTTTGCGAAGGGTGGAGGTGGCACCGGGGAAGTGTGGCCGGGAGCAAGCTGAGGGTGGAGCACGGGCGGGGGGTGGGGACGAAGCGAAACGGGGAGGAGAGAGGGCTGGCGGGTGCGAAGAGTGCAGGGGCGGAGGTGGGCTGGAGGGAAACCGGGAGCAGGGGGTGGGGGTGGAGGAGGAACAGAGAAGCGCGACGGGGAGTGGGCGGGGCGGGCTGCGGGTGGAGCGTGGGCGGTGTGATGCGGGGAGGAACAGGGACGGGGCAGGGCGGGCGGAGGCTGGGCGTAGCTTGCACCGCGGTGTGCCGGGCGTACGTTATTGCGTGCGCACGTTCTGTGTGCGGTCGCGCCGCCGCCGCCCACGCGCCCTGCGGCCCGCCCCGCCAGGCCAGCACGTGCCCCCCCTGCCGCCCCCGCGCGACCGCTCGACCCCGCATGCGCGCCCCGCTTGATCTGCCCGCTCCGCGGCCTATTGCCCCGCACTCTGCGGTCGAGCCCCGAGAGGTCTCCCAGCTCTCGGGGCTCGCGACCACTGTGGTCTGCCCAGTTCATTTCGAGTAACGCACTTAAAGAAACATTATTGGGATTCAGGAGTAATATTGAGAGCTTTTGGCATCATGGGACGTCTGTTTCATCAGTTTTCGTTTCCTTATGCTGCAGTTAACTCTTTATGTCTTCTCCACTCTTTCATTGTACGTACTTCTATATCTTCCTTGTCTTCTCTGTGAACCTGTTAGCCAATTCCTTAGTATTGGATGTTATCGTTCTTCCCCCTTTCTGTTCTTGTGACTATACCACTCGAGTCTTATGATTTCAGTTGTAGGAATCAATAATGTTGAGTCCGGCCTCTCATTTGCTTCTCATTACATTGTATTTTATTTTATTCCATCTATATCAATCCACAATATTTGACGACAATAGTCTACTTTCCTTCTTGTAACTGTATTTTTATTACATTTCGGTAATTTACTATCTACATACCCATACGTAGCCATAGGCTCTACGATGAACAGATTTATTTCAGTGATATTTTACATTAGTGATTTGTGGGAGGGAAAAGTTAGTCTTTTTTTTTTACTTCGGAGGTCTAAGTTTTTAGGATTAGTTCAGTATAAGCATTTAAACAAGTGAAAAAATTTAAAATAAGGAATGAATAACGAACATTTGTATTAGTTAATAATAAACACTTATTTGAACTATTATATTAGTAGCAAAAATATAGTTGCAAAACTATATGATGGCACTCGATAAGCTACAAACTGTTGATAGACTGTACTGAAGTTCTGTCTTATACTTCTCACGCGTTTTTCACTTTTCTGGCAGTAAACAACTTGAGATTGCCTATCATCGAGCTTTCCCTTTAATCACCTGACGGGGAACAATTTTATGATAGGACTAAGCCAATGAGGGCGATATCAATGGCGATGGTGCGATAGTGGAATGTCTCTCATGGCCATCAGGAGAACCTACAACGAACTCTGCGGCGAACGCTTTGTCGTGCAGGCAGGCATTCCATATGCAGAGGCCGGAGTGAGAATTCCAGGTACTCTTCGGTGGAGCGTTATAGCTGTAAGCGCGGCATGCTGCGGACACTGTGGCATGGCAGCACCTCTGCAGGAACTGGGAAAGGTTGCGTGAACCTGCCGTCACCAACGACACTGGCATCCCGGCATGCCGGTCTTTCCCCGTCGCCGTCACCAGCCGCCGTTGCTCGACTCGTCTGCCCTGCTCTCGGCTCCCTTTCTCATTCTCAATTTTTTTCCATCCTCCTGCCCTTCGTGCCTCGCGTTCCTCCGCGTATTTAGGAAGTTGCTGGTCGGCCCAGAGCAGACCGGAAAGGGAGTCACGTGACGCGTGGAGCACGCGAAACATTCCTCCTTCGCTGGAGCAGCGACCGCTTGAAAAATTTCATGATGGACGTCCCGCCGCGGCTACTGACGCTTTACTTTGTACTCCAACCCGGCCCTGAGTCTGAACCCCAGCAGCAGTGTCACCTGTCAAATTCCGAACATGCTTTGCTGCAAACGGGGTTTTATGAGCCCTTTCCCTTTATGGAATATTAATCATTAAAGTATCGATCGACAGAATACAAACGAGAGCCGAACAACAAGTCCGTAACAATCGAGTATTGGACATTAGACTTCATTTATAAGTCCTCTCTTTGTAGCACACCCAATATTGCACGAATAATGTTGTACTGTGTCGCTCATTTTTTTGGGAGAGGGAGGGGAGGAGGTAGCATTCCTCCCATATTTCAATTGGCTGACATATGTAAGCTGCTCTTTTACTTGTATGCCACCTGAAAATTGTGTCAATTCTATTAAAATATTACTTTTTCATTATTACTTTATTGTCACTCATTGGATACGTATAGCTGGTATTCAAGTACGAAGATATTACATTTTGTTATATACGTCGTATAATATAGAATGTAGAAACCTCTTCTAAATCATGTTCGAGTAAAATGAATATATCTGTCACGTGATATTAAAATTGTTAAAATTCATTGAATTTCAGTAGAATGTGGAATTATTGTACAGCCGAATAATTAATCGATATCCTCTTTCAAAATTCATTTTTATAGGATTTCTGAAGTAAAATTGGCATAAGTATGAAACGTATTCACTTACTATACTTATTCATGTTTCTATTACCATTATCTAATGCCCGATAATTGGAACATCTCTGAAAATTTATCATTTTGCAGTTATTTCGCTTCCAAAGAAGAAGTGTTTTACTCTGTATCTAGGATGTCTTGTGAATTCTCTTTATGAAATGTTTGCTTGTAAAATTCCAAAACATTTTTTCTCTTGAAAAATATCGATATTGAGATGTGTCACTTTTCTTACGAACCAGTGACACGTTGTGAGTGTGCTCTCATTAAAGATAGTTGTAGAAATGAAGCAGCGCTATCTCCAATTCGCAATGAAGGGGAACGTAGAATGAAATATATTACGAAGTGTAACGTTCCTGCGGATCTCTCGAAATTAAATCCAATTAAAATACACCCGTTTCCCAAAGACAAAGAAATGGTTCGAATCGCACCTGCCATACGCATTTCAATTAACATTTCTGTCTAAATTTTCTGTTGCGTGTTTCACATCAAACAAATTGTTTGCGGAAAGAAGTGGACGTTAAACATTTTAACCACATTACAAACAGCAGTTTTTAGTTGATCCTGCTGAAAGAACATTATTATTTTTGGTTGTGCTGGTTTCGGGAAATTGGACGACAAATAATGCAGCGGATGCTTCACACAAATATGGTGAACCTTTTATTTCAAAACAGGCGTAAAATTGTTTCAATGTTACGATTTGGTAGTGTTTTTTAGCATATTCATTATTCAACTTCTGTGCATCTATGCCTGTCTTTCTTTCGTTTCCCTGTCAAGACAGGGAAGTTGTAAGTTTCTTCGTGTCTTACTTTCTCCATTCCTTTCTTCGTCCCTCAAGTATACTTTCTCTTAGTCTTTTCTTATCTTAAGTAACAATTTCAATTTTTATGATTCTTTCTCAGACCTTTACATTGTTTTTTTCTTACTTTTAATTTTGAATCTCTCGTGCGCCTCTCCCCTGGTCTTTTCTTCAAACCTTCATTTTCAGTTCATCTCTCTCCCTCTATTTCCATCTATCCGTTTTTCTTTTCTATCTCATTTTTACCATCTCATCCTTTAATTCCATACTTATCAGTCTCGTTATGGCATTCGTCCTTCCCCATCTTTGCACTTTTGATTTCTGCCCATTACCTTTCTACATTCTCCCTCTTCTCATCCTTTCACAAATGTTTATTCTGTCTTCCTCCCTCCCACCCCTTACCCATTTTCTTTTTCTCTTGCTCTTTCTCAGCAGGTTTCACAACGAACACGCCCAGCATTTCACAATAGTACGCGGTCCGAATGAAGCGCTCTGGCGAGTGGGTGCCGTTCTTCGAAGCACCTCGTTGTCCCCGTCATGACGCGTCAGTGCCTGCGGCTCCCGGGCCGCACCGCAGCCGCCTTTTCCCCGCGCCTTGTCGTCCTCTGGACGCCGCGGTGCCAATAATTGCTCAACTTGAGTGAAGGGCCGGTTGGGTTTTCGTCCCCTCCCCCCGCCCCTCGCGGCCCTGCTGGCTTTCGGGTAGTATTGACGAGATTTCGATGGTATCGCGGCAAAGGCGGCCCTTATGACGGACGGGGTCGCTGGCCGCGGGAAGCCGGACGTTCGATCATTTTGCGGGCAAATGGTGTGGGAATTCAATATCGAGTGTCAAAAAGTGATGTTATGACGGCGAGAGAGCTCCTTTCCGCACCCCGCACCCCCCCCCCCCCCCCCGCCGGATTGAAAGCGAGTGCGCCTGGGCCGTAATCCTTCTTTCGGGAATGACTGGGTGGCGGTTTTGGCTTGTGTTCGAGGTTGTTAGTGTTTTACAGAAAAAATCTCACCCTTGTACTACTCTGTTAACGTCGTGTTTTCAAGTGTAACGTAGACTGAGTGATATCAAGGAAGTCAAGAAAATGTGCGCTGATTATTCTTCTGACCCATACGTCTCGTACAGTTTTTACTTTTTCGTCGATAGATAAAGAAGTCAAAATGTGCATTGCATGTGCTTAGTCGACAGTGATAATAAAAACGAGTACTTACTGAATATGTTACAAATTACATTAGTGGTTGTTTACTTGTGCTCAATTGACATCGTGCAGAGTAACTTACGTGGGACTATTGACCGTAGCAGTTGAAGAGCCGGGAATCACAAATCAATCAATCAACACACGGAATCCCTGGCGCCATACGACAGCGAGTGACAAGCTCATCTCACGCGCAGCATCGGTTCCATGTCTCCGCGCCGAGAAATCCATAGCGGTCTGTTCGTTGCGCGCGGCGGTCGAATGTTTGACTGAAATCAACTAGACCACTAGTTAAATTAATGGCGGAGGCCGACACTGTGGCTCCGGGCCCTGATGTTTCACGCTGCTTTAACTCGCTGGTTTATGTTTATAGGGCAATTCATTATTATTAATCGTTATTTATTACTGTTATCATATCACGCATCCACGCGGAATGCTTTTAGGTTTTGAATATTTATGACTACCACGCGAACCTCTATCGAATTTTATAGCAATATATAACATATTTCTGACTTTGATATGGATTGAAACGGGATTGGTTTTTGGGTTTTTGGGACAGCCAAGATCCACCTTCACTTTTGCTTTTTTTAAATTCTAAAATGGTAATGATAGTCCCTATCCGAGAAGAAATATATTACAAATAACTCCCTCTTAAGTAGACTCCTCCAAACCAGGCTTCTGGATTTTCGGAAAGAGTTCGTTTAACACAAAAACATTATTAGAAATGTAATTCATTGTCCTGAGCTGTTTTTGTGTAGGAAGACATGCATAAACAGTAGGAAAATACAGTTGATAAAAGAAATTATTTGCAGAAAAAATAATATTAAGAGTATTATTTTTGTAAAACAAAATTTAAATTGTGGAGTATAAAGATCTCATACAGGCCTCACTTTATAGAATTGTCCGTGAAAGACAAAAGAGTTCCTGAAAGACAAAAGAGAAGAGGTGGAGCTATGGTCCGGTTAATCCGATTTCTGTTTGTTGCGAGCCCCCATTGTTTTAAATTCTCAATCTCCTGAGAAGATATTTCTTACGGTATATTACTTATTTTAGAAACTTTCATAACATTAAACGCTCTCATAAACATTCCAGTACATATATGACTAAATTATATGCTCATTGTAATTAAGGTTTGTGCCTAATAGTGTATTATACACAGAGGGAAAAAATTCTTTGAGAAAACGACGGGGCTATTCTCTGCTATCTAGAAAACAAAGTTGCTTTCTTTTATTTTTCCGAATCAGTTGCACGGAAAATGATTTGTGACGTTAATAAAACATCTTACCCCCGTTAAAAAGTCCAATAAAAGAGGTAAGTCCGGAATCTCTCGAAACGCATGGCGACCATTTCTTTTCAAATGAGCCCCGTGTTCTACAAAATCTGCTGGAGAAGATACACATCCCGGGCTTTGCTCGCGCGCGATGCCCTGGCTCCTCGAGGTCACGGGGAGGAAATCGCTTCCAGAAGTTCTCGAAAGAAACTGACGAAATTTCTCTCCGTTCTTTACGCGCGCCGCGGTGCTTAACCGGGAAGTTTTGGAACTAATTTGTCGGAAGTAACTTCTTAGAATATTGCTTTTTGGATGTCGATGTCAGGAGCGCTTTCGTGCGCCCGGAGACGACGGGGGTTGATTTCGTCGAGGAACGGAATCGGGCCTACGCTTGAGAATGTTGACAGGGTCGTGATATATTTTACTTCTTTATGCCGTTGATTGTGTGATACACGTCACTTAAAGTAACATTCGTTTTCGTATTTTAGGTTGTTTTTGAAGTTTCTTTACACTACCTACCTTCTGATTGAATTCATCATGATCCGCATTTATTCCGAACTATCTTGATCGGTGCATAAATATGCATATTTGTTTGGATTCTTACAGTATATTGTGTATGGTCGAATAAATATGTTCTTTGACTGTCGTTTCGATTCACAGCATTCGATGTGCATTGTGAACTTGGCGATGTACTGCGTGCTCCGGCCGAGGCCTCTCCGTGTGACCTCGCCTTCTCCTTTCAGTGACTGAAGTTCCAATTTGCCTCCACTCCGCGGTTCATATTCTCCAGGATACAATATAGAAGGTCCAGACGTCAGTACAGTAACGAATACGTGGCACATGGTGCCTGCACGCACCGATTACTTCTTTCTGTTGTGCCGGGTGCCAGCTTAGACACGCGTACATTTTCTTGTAATCTGTATAGCCAGATCGCCCACCCTCTCACTAACGTAGAAAAACAGCTCACTCACTCACTCCCTGTTCGCGCATCCACTCAGCCAAGCCATCCCCCACTTGAGCCCCAACCTGTTCACTCTTTCACCAACTTCATGCCGCCATTGACCATCCATCCGCTTTCCCAATCTGGTCTATCCATCCCATCGGCTCACCAACACAGCCAACCCGCTCTCTTCCTCCCAGTGGCCTGCTCGTCCGCACTACACAAGACTACACATTCACCGATTCTCCAACCGTCTATTCACTCAGTTCCCTACATGCCCATTTTTTCCTCCCGCGCGTCCAGCCTCCCACACATTCGTCCACGCACTTAAAAACACGCCGCTGTCGACCACTTTCCCCCCGTCCGCCTTGTCGCCTCTCCGATCCCACGCGGCTCGCGTACAGCGGAGCTGCGGGTGCGGGATTGTGGGCATCCTTCTCTCTCCCCCGCACCGCGCGGGCGGCTTTTGGTGGATGGCGGAGCGGAGTAATATCCAGGAGGCCGCAGGCGCCATCCCACGCCCACGACACGCCGGCGATCGATCGCGTGGGCCGTCCATCGGCGTGTCGGCGCAGGGGCCGGCGGCGGGCGCGGACCATCCCGTCGGACGGCGGCAGTGGCAGGGGCCGCAGGATCGCCGGGAACGAGGCCTGGGGATGCTGTGGGCGTTGCAGTCGGCGGAATGGAGGAAGGCGTTTGGATCCGGGTGGGACGCGCCGGCGAGGTGAAAGAGAGCTGCCAATGGTATTGAGGGCGGTGGTGGTGATCTTTGAATACCACGATTGCGATGGCGGGAGATAGAAGACGCAATCATCTGCGCGGACAATGGCTGGGAGGAGCGTGACGTCGGTGGGCGTGACAATTAGCAGAGAGACGCTGATGAGCGGGAGTGGAGCGTGGTGGAGATGAACATGTGACGAGCGGTGGGTTGACGTTTGCGACAGTGACGACCTCCATTTGAAGACAGGGGTAATGAGTGTGGGGAAGTCAGCATGAGGACGGGGACGAGGAGGGCGGGGACGAGGAGGGCGGGGACGAGGAGGGCGGGGACGAGGAGGGCGGGGACGAGGAGGGCGGGGACGAGGAGGGCGGGGACGAGGAGGGCGGGGACGAGGAGGGCGGGGACGAGGAGGGCGGGGGCGAGGAGGGCGGGGACGAGGAGGGCGGGGACGAGGAGGGCGGGGACGAGGAGGGCGGGGACGAGGAGGGCGGGGACGAGGACGGCTGGGACGAGGAAGGCCGGGACGAGGACGAAGACCACGTGACGAACACAGAGAGGTTTAGGTCGACTAGAACAAGAGTGGCCAGAACGACAGTAAGGAACCTAGAAAAGTCAAAAAAGCAGTTTATGCGGGGAGTGTGAAAAATAATTTGGTGACGTCACAGGGCACATATGTGACAATAATTACGCAGAATGGCTGTGTCAGTACGATGAAGATGAAGAGACTGGTACTGAGAGAATAAATACAAGCGTACTCGTGGGCAAAGGCAGGCGGACTACATCAGGCCACGGAGTGGTTCCGGGCTGGGCGACAGAAGCAGGGCCGGAGGGGAATTAATGGCTATTGCGATGGAAATGACGTTGGCAGTTGTGGCGAAGGCGAAATTGGAAGCGGATACGGAGCCAGATAATGAGGCAAGTGGAGGCTGGAGGAGTGGAAACGGGGGAGTGGGGAGTGGAAACTGATTCACAGGATGTGATGAATATGGCAGTAGCGACGAGAGGGTTGGAAGGTGGGGAGATAGAGGTCGAAGAGCTTGGAAAGGATTGAATAGTGTTGTAGAATGGACGGAAGGAGCAATCGCGGTGATTAAGGCTGGAATTGGGAAGCAGGGGTAGGGGCGCGGGTAATGGGCGAGATTGAATCTGGTGGGATGTCTCGGTGCGAGGCAGGGTGCGGGAGGAATGTGGTTATCATGAAGAGAAAGTTGTAACGCCAAGTGAAACGAAGGGTCCAGAGCGAAATGACGTGCAGGTGGAGACATTGACGATAGCGTATGCTTGAGCCGGACCTAACTTAAAACGGAACAAGCGGAGACGGACTCGAAGAGGGTGACGGCGGGACGGTGGTAACGCGATAACTTTCTCAGGCCCTGAGCATCCGAACTTCGGAAGCGGAATGGGGCGATAGCGGCGACGAAAATTGTGATGATGGGGATGGCCACACTGCATGATTGATTGATTGATTGATTAGTGTTTCCGGGCGCGTCAACTGTAAAGGTAATTAGGCCCGTAAGTGTAGTGCATTATTTTATAGAGGAAAGTGGCGGGGATATTCCCCTGCGGAATGGCGAGATCCGACCCCGACTTACACGTCGGTTTCTGGGGTTTCCCCGACCAGGTATCTCCCACCTGTGAGGCACACCGCCCCAGCCGGAACCAGCTCTACGCTCCTAAAATATGTTGTAGTGTAGTGCATGATAGTGAATGTGTAAGTAAGTGATGAGGAGAGGACAAGGAAGAGGAAGGGAAGATGGCACGCTGCCCGTAGCCCGTTTGTTGGGGTACTGGTCCGGCAATCGCGTGGTGTTGGTCAGAGAAACCACAGTAAACTACCGATGCGCAGCCGACTGCTAGCATTCTCCAGACAGCGGTTTAATTCTATCTTGGTAGTGTCGAAAATCCTGCCACCATCGGGATTCGAACTCTAGGGCCTCCCCGTCATAGGCACTGCAGTGACATCAGTTGTCTCTCCGAGCTTCCTAAGCCGGTTCCACGCTGAAGAGGACGGTAAAATTCATTCACAATCACGGCGAAGTCACAGTCACTGTGATGGACACATCTACGGTCCCTCCTGTAGTGTCGGTGATGATGCCGCTCGTGTTGATGGTGACGCCGATTGTTAATTTCGATGCTGACGATTACGACGGCGCTGACAGTGTCGGCAATAATAGTGACGATGATGGTGTTAGTGACGCACACCCAGAAGGCGATGCCGAAAGACGGTTTAGGTGACAGTAACTGTAACGAGCGCCATTGCGACAGCAATAGTGGTGGCGTCGGTTGATGATAGCTGGAACTGGGGCGACGGTAACGTGATGGACGGGAACTTAATCAAACTAGGAGGCCCTGCCAGCAGCCGCATTGCTTGTGGCACAACGAAACGCACAGTGGTTCGATGCACCCAAGCGGGCAAATAATTTCCTGTTGAAACATTCCTATTTATGTATTCAAGGAACCCATGCAAAATATATTTATTGTTTTGTTTTATACCATACTTCTAAACAGGTGTATGAAAATAAATATAGTCATGTAGAGTGTACGAAAATGATCATTTTCTTAGAATGAGCATATATGAGAAAATTGCAAATAATATACTTGTTATGTTTTCATTTCAATTCGTGCCTTATTTTCCGTGACGAGGCTCAGGCCATCAGGCTTGCTCTCCCGCCTGATCACCCAAATTCTGCCACACTTCTTTCACCGTCTACCAGAGAAAGGCTGATTCTCTGGAGAATCTCCCGACTTGTGCGGTACTCTAATGCATGTGTGTGTGTAAGGTGAAAGGAGGGGAGGTTGATGAGGAATGAATGACCCCGCGCGCTCCGTGGCCATTTGCTAGGGCTCCGCTTCGGCATTCGCCCGGCATTGATTGGAGAAACCACGGAAAACTACCGATCAGAGCAACCGACCGCTATGCTCGGTATATTTGCCCGCTTCCTCTCTCCCCTATTCGAACCACAGCGCGACGCTTCGTCCTCGCCTTGGTCGTCCACCCACGCCCGCCGTCACCGTCTTTACTTCTCGCCCCGCCTCTCGTACAGGATTTGGGGCCCCGCTGGTGGATGGGAGCCGCTGAGGCGACGGGCAGATTTTCTTGGAGTTGCGTTCCCTGCGCCTCGTCTCGTCTCGTCTCTCTCCTCTCTGTGAAAAGGCGCGTACGAAGCCGCAGCCACTGGAAGTGATCTCTGGCCCGGGAGCTCTCTTTGTGGTATTTGGCGGATGATCCCCCAAGAGGAATTGGCCACGACGTCCCAAGGAGATGAAATGAGGGACGGTTTTATTGAAACCGGAATAGCTGAGCGTTCTTCATTTGGGTTATTATTTTTGTAAAGAAGCAATTTTTGGTGTGCAATTTTTTAGTAGGTTAAGTTAATTTAAGAATTCATTATTTGGAAACGAATATGGGTGGTTGTAACGATTATGTTGAATGCTGAATTCTTGGTTGGTTCATTCTGTCATAAGAACGGGAGAGCACCTATTACATTTAACTTGTGTTCTATGTTCCGATTAGTGGCACATAGTGGTACTTCAAGCATAGTGGAACTTCAAGGTCACGAGCAGGATGGAAAGGGGGACATTGTCATCCAATCAGGAACTATGTTACGACATATTCCCAATTGTATGGCAATGTTTGTGTAATTATTTATTTACTTAATTATTTATTTATTTATTTATTTATTTACGTCAAAACAGTTAAAAACTGTGTGTGACGTGCTATTGGGAGAAGTTAATTTGAAGTTACACTTATGTCCAGAAGCAAAACAAGGGGCCCTCTCAGCATTTGCTCGAGAATCAGGAAAACGACCTAAACCTGATCGAGATGGGGGTCATTGACCCAGAAGTTGAAATTCAATACTTCTTCTCTTCTTCTTCCAGCTCGTGACTTTGCTCGTGCTACTATGTTTAAATCGGAGTATAGCGGAAGATCGCGGAAATGCTGAGATATTTTTTTGAATCATCTCTTCGACAGGAAAATTAGTGAATTCTATCTTCTGTGAGCGGAAGTAATTTATTTAAACCCCGACAAGCTCCGAGCGATCCCACTTCTCCGAGTTCTGTCGTGTCGTGCCCAACACGTCATGTCGAAATGCACGCGGTTTGCTTGTTTGCATCAAAATTAATTACTGATTATCTCATCATATTGATAGTAATTACATAAAACGGTGAGATTGAAAGAAGCCGTCAAATAACCTTGATTGCAGCCTCGTTTGTGTGGACAAACGAGTGATTGGCGTTTAAAGAAAAAAACGGGCTTTTTTTTTAGAGAATAAACATTCAATAGATGAAACAAAATTTTTCCTACGATTTCTTCACATGAATAGTTAGTTATCTATTTCATGCGTTCATTTCTTTCCAACTTTTAAACTTTTATTCTTCTTCTGAAATGTATTATTTTTATACTGTGAGTAGAAATAAATCTTTCGAAGGAGAATGAAGAATTTCAATATTATTTATTGAAAGGCTTTTATTATTGAAAGGCAAATCTATTTCAAAACATTTTCTCTAAATATTTTGATGAAATATATGTATCGTAAACGTCAGAAAACAAAACATTGGAAAATAATTTTGTAGGGGCGCATCGAATTTGTTTGTAAACGCGGAGCAACTCTTAGAAGTAAAATATGTTGATTAAATTAGCTGAAACAAAATTACATTCATTTTAGGTGGTAATTAAAAAGCCGAAATATTTTAGTTTTCGTCGAATGGTTAATTAATAAACTAATTAAAATTGCGAATAACATGAACAGTGCGTAATTTATGCTGGTCCCATTTAGAGCCAGAGTGGAGAAATCATCTCAAAATCATCCAGCATTGTGACGTATACATGGAAATGCTCATTATCTTTTTACTTTGCCGTATACGTACGTTTGTACAGAATAATGTACGTAGTGTAAGGAAAGTTCTGTAATGGTGCGGAAAATCGATTTCGAGATTCTAACGGAAATACACGTTTTTTGGTCCCTTGATACCGAAAAAGTGTTATTTTAAAACGTGCCTCTTTCCATCGGTCCGTCTGTCCGTCTGGTGTCTGTGTACACTAGTAGCGCCTAAATCATGCGTAGGGTATTTTCAATATTGAAGAAACCCGTGACGATTTGGCTCAAGTCGAATCTTTGAAATTTTGTACATTTTTTAAAAATTCCAGTAGTTTTCGCGCAATATGTACAGTTTTAAAAAATAAAAGAATCCAGATTTTCTCAAAACGATTCCAAATTTTTTCTTTAAAATTTTGGTACGGATTGTGGTAAATGCCCTCTATAAGATGATATAAACGCCATATTTCTCTATTTATGTTTTTTTTTAATTACAAATTGTAATGTTTTTGACTCGTCTCTCCCGTCATTAATATTTACATTAGCGGCAATTTCTTTACATTAATATATTTCTGAGTACATGAGCTTTAAATAATGTGAGATAAAGTTTCCCGAAAACTCAACAGTTTTCCGTGAAAATGATTTCAAAAATCCGCATTTTCAGAAACACTCAAACACAATTTTCTCTAACACGGTTCAATTTTTTTCTTCACACTTTTCCAACTGATAGTGCTAATTGCACAGTTGATGATGAAATAGAATTAATTTTGCTGTATTTATTTGTTTTTCAAAAAATATACAAATGTAATTTTTTGAATGATATCTCACGCCTTTAATATGCAAATTTCAAGCAGTTTGTAAACACTATTACATTTGTGACTGAAATGCCGTCATATGAAGTTTTTCGAAAACTCAATTGTTTATGTGAAAAGAGGTTCAAATTTCGAAGTAACAGTCGCACTTGAATGCCATTTTCTTGAAAAGGCTTCATTTTCGAATTAAAAATTGCCATTTAGGGCGGAGTTTTAGTGTTCTTTAATATTTTGAAAGTAATAGTTCGATATTTCTTTTAGGAAGCCGAAAATTGAAGAAAATTTCAAACAAATATACTTTGGGTGGCGATAGATGGCAACTGACAATAGTATGTGGCAAGTCCGAGTAGCTAGCCGAGGACAATGAAAATAGAAAACCAATACGGGAACGTTTGTGCCATTCTGTGATACCACTAATTATTTTTATTTTTAAAGTGGTTGCGTTTCATTAACCTATGTGCCACCAAATCTCAGATTGACTTGCCCCATGCTGGTTTTTCTTGTCAAAATAATTGCGTAGAATTAATTTACCACCATATTTAATCTGTTCAATTATTAAACCAAGCGCTGCAAATATAACTTACGTAGTGGTCAAAATTTTGCTGTTAACTTTAATCAAGCAAGTTCGCAAAGCTTGTTGAGGAGCTCAGATAGCTAGCACTCCGTACAAATTACGCACCTTAAAGTGTCTTTTGCATAAATAGCCATATTGGAAGGACCTTCTATCCTATAGTGTGTCATACACAGTTTTGATTTTTTATGAGAAATGTATAAAAATAAATAAATAGACTTGTGCCCTAGCAACCAAGATTCTGGGAAAAACGTCATCCTCCTCCATCATGTTCCTCATCACTCCACATCGCTGCTTCATTACTGATGGCCAACAAATAATTGTTTGCGGCACTGGCGTTGACAAGTAACTGCGTTTTGCAATTGTGCTCGCAAACAATTAAAAGTGAACGGAATCAACATTACACAAATAGAATATCACTTTATTTTCATCTTTCAAAAAGGAAAATATCCGCGCACGAGGTGAGTGAAAATCTCTTTGGCGTCCCCGGCTGGGGTTTTACCTCGCCCAGTCGGCACGTTTCTAAATAATCCGTCTGGCCAGCAGTCAACCATACGGAGCCGACCCCAATGTGCGCCTACCATGTGGCAATCGCCCTCCCGCACGCCCTCCCGCCCGAACGCCCGTCCGCCCGCCCGCCCGCCCGCCGCGGTGGGCGAGGATGGTGCTAGTGCTCGCGGGCGGACACGAGGGGAGGCCGTGGGAGCGGGAGCTGGAGCGGGGACGGAAGCGGGAACGGGAGCGACTGCGGAACATAAGCAGATTAGCGATGCTATTACCAGATTTCAATTGGCCATCGGCTGTTGAGTTAGCCGCGCTCTCTGCCTACAGCCTGCGAGGCGGCGCCGTTCAATAGAGACTGAGAAGTAGAGCGGGGTGGCCCGGGGAGTGGGCAGCTGGACCGAGGTGGCGGGTTTGCGGAGACTCCGGGCAGCGAGTGGAAGCAGAACGGCGACGGGGCGGTGGCGATGTGGAGCGGGGTGGAGGCGTGGCAGATGCGGGGTTAGAGGCTATGCGTGGGCGGATGATGTGACGGAGCGTTGGCGAGGCGGGGAAGGCGTGGTGGAGGCATGAAGGGGGCGATGCGGAGTGGTGGTCGAGGCGGAGCGGAGACGGGGCGGATTCGCGGCGGAGGCGGGGCGGAGACGGGGTGGAGGTGTGGCGGAAGTGTGGCAGAGGTGGGGACGGAGGCAGAGGCGGGGCGGAGGCGGAGCGGAGGCGGGGCGGAGGCGGAGCGGAGGCGGGGCGGAGGTGGGGAGGAGGCAGGGCGGAGGCGGGGCGGAGGCGGGGCGGAGGCGGGGTGGAGGCGGGGCGGAGGCGAGGCGGAGACGGGGTGGAGGCGGGGCGGAGGCGGGGCGGAGGCGGGGCGGAGGCGGGGCGGAGGCGCGGCGGAGGCGGAGAGGTGTGTGGGCCGTGCGGGGCAGCGTGCGGAGCGGCGCCCGCTAATCCAGTGTACGCGGCGGGGGCGAGGAGGGGCGGCGCGGGTAAGACACAGGGAGCGTGGAAATGTGAAATTGGATTAGATGGTGCGGGCGTTGTAATGGAGCTAATTTATCTTCGGCGCAGGCGGCGGCGCCGAATCATAACCCGCCAGCGACCCGCGTGGGCGTGGTCGAAGGGGTATCCGGCACGCTGGGATTGCGCCTCTCCACGCGAGGGCATCTCCAAGACTGGGGATTCACGGTCCCGGGGAAAATAAAGCCCTGATGTGCACACGTGATAGAGTATTTTTACCCGAGTATGCACACTGATGACGGAAAGAATAAAAAGAGGAATGCAATATTTCGAGTTTCAGAGTTATCGAAAGATGTTGCGATTGTCATGTAAGTAGAGAGTTAGAAATTAAGTGCTTCTGAAAGGGGTGGAAGAGATGGCTATTAAAGAAAATAGTTAAAGGAGGAACATATGGATATAGACATAATGGTTTGCTGGACACTATTTTTGAATGTTCCGTACAGGGACGCATTTTTAGAGACAGGCCCCTGTGGGATGTTTGGGGACAACTGAAGAAAATGGTGTGTATGCTTTTGGTATTTGACCTAAAGGAGATTGGCTCTAGACTGGAATCGCTAAAGAACTGCTGCCAACGACTCACGTGGTTGGAAGTCTTAGATGGTGTGATAGAAGACAGACCAGGAGAGTTTCTTCCTGGTCATCCACACAAGGTAATGGATTATTATAATTAAAAATAATTGTACCATACATTGTTCACACGGATTTTAAGCTTCCTTCTCAATTAGAATAATTTTCTCTTGGTTTCGAGACAGAACGTGTTTTTACTCAATCTCATTTAATTAAATAATAGAGACATATATAAATTGTACAATAAGGGTAAGCAATTTACAATTCAAAAACTTTATATTGAGAATATAACTTTAATTTTATATTAAATTTGAGGAATATAATTTACAACTGAATAAATTCATTATTTAATTATGTAACCAACAAATGCCAAATAAATATTAAATAGTGGATATTTTTATGGTTATTTAAAATGGAGAATTTTTTAGGCAAATAGAGTTAACTCCACTTTCACACAAGTTGCTCACATGTGACCCGTGTCGTGCAAAAACCCGTTGTATCCATTTTTTACAGGTTTTGAGATATGTTGATAACATGACGCATCGGCAACATTCATAAACGCATCGACTGATATAAAAATCCCTCAAGTTCGCCGTTAACTGTGAGTGTAACATCTGGCTAAAATTTCCGTTTGGCGGTGAATCGGGTGTAAAGTTATTAACTTTTTTCCTTTTCGTAGAATATCGTGGAGAGCGGACATGTGGGATTTTTGCACCAAGTGATCCATTTCTGCTGACCGTAATGCAAAACGAAGTAGTTTCTGTAATCGTCTGAGCTAATCACAAAATTTGGTAATTACCGGAGATCACTGTATGTTTATTTTGAAACTGGTGCAACTCGATTGAGTTTTACGAGTCTCATGTGTTCCGAACAGCTGTATCACTATTGATTCGAATTTTGAGACTTTTGTGTAGCAAGTGGTTTTGATCTCCATAATAGGTACATTAATAGAATATGTTAACGTCACTAACTTAAAATTGTCATTTAAGAAACGGTTCAGGAAGTATGTGAGTGTGCATTTTTGGACATTGTTTGAAGTGTGATAACACAAAAAGAAAAGTTGGAAAAATCGTGTAAAATACAGAATTAAGTGAACATTTCAATGAATACAATCTTTTTCGTTTTGTAGTAGTAACATATTTATTTTAGATGTGTTAATAAAAAATAAATATCATAAATAAGGGGCCAACTTTGACATTTAAACGCCAATTAAAGTTATCAGCCATTGGCATCGTTGGATCTTCCTCAGCTCATGAACGGTCAGAGATGAATTTTAAATTAAAGACAATGTTCTCCAGGAAAGGAAAATTATATTTAAATTAACTAGCCAAGGATTAACCACTACAAAATGCCCGTGATCGTTTTTATATGTAATACCTTTCATTGTGTTTAATTCTAAAGCATCATTTTTAATTTATTTTTCAGTAAAGGGTATAATATTACTCGCGCAACTTTTCTTGAACAATGACCTTGCTTCCCCCTCCCTAGCTCAATAAACAGTTGAAGACAAAAGCTCGCAGCGAGCACTGAAGACAACATTCCAAACACATCTTCATTGGTGAGAAATAGAAACAATTTTATTTTATAGGCACGAACTTCTATCCGTTATTTTCTACGAAATTCTAAAGAAATGGCCGAAGAAGGTAAAGATCTTTAACATGAGATACCCCTAATGACTGAGAAAGTTAGAACGCAAATTATTGACAATGTTGCGAAGGTATGACGGATTCTCCAGAATTTCGCATTGCTTCATAAAATCTAGTGGCCGATTTCGTAACTAGTACCTCCACTGTACTAGCATTTCTTCAATCCATCGTTCAAGAAAAGTTGCGCGTATAATATCATGCATTTTCGATTGGTATCATCAGGGTTTCGTTTCTGTTGAACCAGGATAGATTGACACCAGCTGCATTGGTCTCATCTGCTATGAACGTCCTAATTTGATGTTGTTCTGTGCATTCGACGGTGAATTCTTCCCAATCTTTCCTGCTTTTTCGCTAAATCGGATCCTGTTAGATAGAAGAAATTTGAAAACTACTGTCAGTGCACGGATAACGTGACGATTACTGAATAATCAAATGTGAGGACTTATTATGATGAAATAAAAATACCGTGTTATGTTCTAATTTAAATGGCAAATCCTGTCGAATATTTTTTTACGTCACTTCCCATCATCTTTATCCACAGTTTGCCTCATCTCTGTGAAGTCTCAGTTAACTCAGGTCTATATCAAAACGTTTTTCCTTGTTCCATTTCTGTAATTAGTTTCTTGAATGTATGTATTCTCTCATCAGCTCGTGAATGTTCCTTCCCCACTTTCATCTGTATTCACAGTTATTACCCTTTCAGTAATCTTCGTGTGCAACTTCGAATTATGTTTATTCTTTCTTATTTCATTTTTGCCCTCCAAATATCAACAGAATTTATGCTAACAATATGTAATGTAAACAAATATGTGATGTAATATTGTAACGAATATTGCATCACCTGCCGAAGTCGCTGCGCGTGGATTGCGTCACCTGCCGCCGCCACTCCCCTTCCCCCGAACTAGACGGTTCCGGACAATCCGCGAGCCGCGGAGAAACGCCGTGAAAGAGCCAGGTGCCTCGAGACAAGCGCCGGGCAGGTATAAATGCGCCGGCCGCGGCGGCCGCGAGTTAGTTAACAGTTTTAGCAGGAGTTAGTTTAGTGAGAAAGAGTTACAGAAGTCAGTCAGTAGTGAGCAGTAAGACGTCAGTCCGTCAGTGTGTCCGAAGTGGAAGCTGTGCTGGGAAGTGTGCATTGCGGTGAAGAGTGGTGCAGTGGTTGAACAGCAGTCAGCAGTCTGAAGTCTGCAGTGGAAGCTGAGCTGTGAAGGGTGCATCGCGGTAAGCAGTGGTGCAGTGGGGAAACAGCAGTCAGCAGTTTGAAGTCTGCAGTGGAAGCTGAGCTGTGAAGTGGGCATCGCGGTAAACAGCAGTGCAGTGGACCCTGGTGTGCGCAGTGAGTGTGGTCTGCGCCAGGAATTGTGGTCTGCGCAGGGGAATTGTGGTCTGTGCAGGGAATTAGGGTCAAGTGTAGTGGACCGTGGACAGTGCATGGACTGACTGATACTGTAGAAGAAGAGAACTGTTTAAATAAATAGGGTGTAAGAAGAGAACTGTTTAAATAAATAGGGTGTAAGAAGCGAACTGTGTAAATAAATCAAGAGAACGGAGTCGTGTGTAACAGTGTAAATAATTAAGTGTAATATATCTGTAAATAGACCAAGTAGTTTTTAGTGTCAGTAGATTTTAGAGTGTATAGTTCCCGAATAAACGTAATTGTTGTAAATATTGTGTTGGTTTTAATTCACCACGAGAAACGTTACAATTGGTGTCAGGTGTGTGGGGTTTGTGTGTGTTTAAATCAGTATAACGTGTGGTGAATTAAAACCTTAATGAAAATGGTTTTCACAAAATCCTTACGGGAACTGAAAGTAACCGAGTTGAAGATGGAGTTAGAAGACAGGGATCTGGAGACCACCGGAACGAAAGCAATATTACAAGAACGTCTTGCTAACGCGTTGAAGGCAGCAGGAGAGGATCCAGAGAGTTTTCGCTTCGAGATGTGTTACGGGGGTATCTGTGTCCGAGCATTCGTAACAGAATGGGGGAAAAAATGGAAGGAAGCTGACACAACGTCAGAAGAAAAACTGACAGAAAATTCCAGAATTTCGGAAGAAAAGGTGTCAGAAAACCTGGAACAACAGATAACGCCGAATAATACATTGGTTAGAGAAGAAATCGAGGAGATAATTTTAAAGAACGAAGAGAAGGTTGACAAAATTGAAGAGGAATTTCTGAAGAGCGAGGAAAAATTACTAAATCCACAAGAAGCGGCAGCGAAAGAAGAAGAAGCGGCAGCGAAAGAAGAAGAAGCGGCAGCGAAAGAAGAAGAAGCGGCAGCAAAAGAAGAAGAAGCGGCAGCAAAAGAAGAAGAAGCGGCAGCAAAAGAAGAAGAAGAAGCGGCAGCAAAAGAAGAAGAAGCGGCAGCAAAAGAAGAAGAAGCGGCAGCAAAAGAAGAAGAAGAAGCAGCAAAAGAAGAGGAAGAAGAAGAAGCAAAAGAAGAAGAAGAAGCAAAAGAAGAAGAAGCAGCAGCAAAAGAAGAAGAAGAAGCAGGAAAAGAAGAAGAAGAAGAAGAAGAAGAAGAAGAAGAAGCAAAAGAAGAAGAAGAAGCAGCAAAAGAAGAAGCAGCAAAAGAAGAAGAAGAAGCAGCAAAAGAAGAAGAAGAAGCAGCAAAAGAAGAAGAAGCAGCAAAAGAAGAAGAAGAAGCAGCAAAAGAAGAAGAAGAAGCAGCAAAAGAAGAAGCGGCAGCGAAAGAAGAAGCGGCAGCGAAAGAAGAAGCGGCAGCGAAAGAAGAAGCGGCAGCGAAAGAAGAAGCGGCAGCGAAAGAAGAAGCGGCAGCGAAAGAAGCAGCAGCAGCGAAAGAAGAAGCAGCAGCGGAAGAAGAAGCAGCAAACGAAAAATCAGAAGTAGAAAAAGAAGTTTTTAAACGAGTTGTAGAAAATAAAGATGGCTCTCAAAAGAGGAGAAATGATTTTGTCTACCGAATTGAAAGGTTCCAGTATGAAAACACGCGGGTCATCCATTCCAGTCGGCTGGCCCCGTGCGCGGGAGGTAATGAAAATGACGGAGAAGACACCACAGGAGCTTGTGAGTTGGGCATGAAAATGTTCACTTTTGACGAGTTTATGTCTCACCATGGCGGAAATGATATGGCGCGTTGTGGTGTGGCAATGGAGGTGCCACAGGATCTGTTCACGGTACTCCAGAAATATTCATTAGCGCATTGTGTTGCTCAGGATCTGGATATGACCAGAGGTGTTGCTGCTGTATTCAGAAGAAAATACAGGAAAATGGAAGAATTGGAGAACCGGCGACCGGATATTGGGAATGACCTGCTTCTCCGCGACGTGAGTAAAGATGTGTATTTTGTAATCACGAAAAGGAAGTCACATCGCAAGGCCACATTCAGAATCTTGGGAAAACTCTGCTTGAGTTACGCCAACAATATCTGCATTATTTCACTAAACGCGATCCGGGACGGATCGCATCTAAGGAGGGGGCAATGTAACGAATATTGCATCACCTGCCGAAGTCGCTGCGCGTGGATTGCGTCACCTGCCGCCGCCACTCCCCTTCCCCCGAACTAGACGGTTCCGGACAATCCGCGAGCCGCGGAGAAACGCCGTGAAAGAGCCAGGTGCCTCGAGACAAGCGCCGGGCAGGTATAAATGCGCCGGCCGCGGCGGCCGCGAGTTAGTTAACAGTTTTAGCAGGAGTTAGTTTAGTGAGAAAGAGTTACAGAAGTCAGTCAGTAGTGAGCAGTAAGACGTCAGTCCGTCAGTGTGTCCGAAGTGGAAGCTGTGCTGGGAAGTGTGCATTGCGGTGAAGAGTGGTGCAGTGGTTGAACAGCAGTCAGCAGTCTGAAGTCTGCAGTGGAAGCTGAGCTGTGAAGGGTGCATCGCGGTAAGCAGTGGTGCAGTGGGGAAACAGCAGTCAGCAGTTTGAAGTCTGCAGTGGAAGCTGAGCTGTGAAGTGGGCATCGCGGTAAACAGCAGTGCAGTGGACCCTGGTGTGCGCAGTGAGTGTGGTCTGCGCCAGGAATTGTGGTCTGCGCAGGGGAATTGTGGTCTGTGCAGGGAATTAGGGTCAAGTGTAGTGGACCGTGGACAGTGCATGGACTGACTGATACTGTAGAAGAAGAGAACTGTTTAAATAAATAGGGTGTAAGAAGAGAACTGTTTAAATAAATAGGGTGTAAGAAGCGAACTGTGTAAATAAATCAAGAGAACGGAGTCGTGTGTAACAGTGTAAATAATTAAGTGTAATATATCTGTAAATAGACCAAGTAGTTTTTAGTGTCAGTAGATTTTAGAGTGTATAGTTCCCGAATAAACGTAATTGTTGTAAATATTGTGTTGGTTTTAATTCACCACGGAGAAACGTTACAATATCTATTATTTATCCTTCCCCTATAATTTCACTTTACAGTGTTTCACCATCTGTGAATATCTTTCTCATAACGGAAACACCGAATGGAAAATTCTTGTTAAAATGAAAATGTTATAACATATCATATAACTTTGTAATTTAGAAACTGTGTGGAGGATTATATATCCCGTTCACACGACGCTTCATAAATTAACGTCACCTTTTTTCAGCCTTCTCCTTAGTTAATTATGATTGAATTTAATTAAAATTGTGTCATTCCTTTGGCAAACTTCGAAAACGGAAATACGGACAATTCGCCGTCTCCCGATACAACCGCGCAACGCCGCTGCGTCTGAACAAATTACCCGCGACTTGAGCTAACTCTTCGGCGTGGCGCATTCCTGCGCGATAATCCGCGCCTGGGGTGTAATGACAGCTTCGCTTCCGCGAATTTCCCTTAACAAACGCAATCATCGCGCGCGCGTGTTGCGTGCTGTGCCGTGCCTCGACGCGAATGCGCGCGAGCGTGGAGCGGGACGGCGGGAGGCGTGGCGGAGACGGGGACGGGCAGGGCAGGGATGGCATGGGGCGAAGCTTGCGCGGCGCGGGGACGGGTGGAAGTGGCAGGAGGTGGTGCGGGGTGCAGATGGGGGTGGGGGTGGGGCGGGGCAGGAGCGGGGCGGGGCGAGGGCGGAGGTGGAGGCTGAAACGGGGGCAGGGCTGGGCGGAGACGAGGCCGAGTGGGGCTGGACGGGGTGGGGCGAGGCAGGGGCAAGGCGGGGCAGGGCGGGGAGAGGCAGGTCTGGGTGGTGTTGGGCGGGGGGGGAGGCGGAGATGAGGGGCGGGGTGCGTGCGGGCGGGGATCGGGGCGGGGCACGGGGCTTAGTTGATTCGTACTAAGCGCCCGCGTAATTTCCGAACATTGCGGGCTCCCGGGATAATTCGCAGAACTACGGGCGCGTTCTCATTTCAAACAACGATCAACGCGCGCCAGGGCCCAGACGACGTGCGACTTTTCTCTCTCTTTTTTTTCTTCTTTTTCTACTTCCTTTTTTTACAGTCGGTTTCAGGGTGCCGCGTTCGCCGTGCCGCTGTGCGAGGCACGCTGTACGGAAAGTTCCTCTTATACGAATCGGCCTGGAGACCGCGCGCCGGCCTTCTCATATTAGAATGGGCCCCATTTCTCGCTTGCCATTGCCCCTCCTCCCACTTCCCCGCTTCCCTCAACCTGCCCCCTCCCCGCCACCTCGCGCCGTTCCCTCTTTTTTCTCTTCGTCGCTCTACATCGCTACGGGTTAATATAAAAGTTGTTTAAAAATGCAGATGTATGCGAGATACGGCGAGAAACACACCGTGTTTCGGCACCCTCCGGTAGGGGGAAACTTTGCGTAGCTCTTTCCGACGACGAACGCGCTCCCTCCCCACTGGACCCCCCCTTCTTGCGAGCGAACCCCTTCCCCGGCCGCCCGAGGACGATCACCGCTCCGCGGGCCGGCTGGCTCTCCCGACAAAGGCCCGTTCGCGTTCCAGTCCCGCCCGACAGGCCCCGCCCAGCACCGTTTGTTCTCTCGTTCATCCCCGTTACTCGTGTACCACTGTGTCCCCGCCTCCTGCACCTTGCCAGCCTCCTTGCTCCCTTTACCTTTCCTTCTGACTTTCGCCAATCCTTTATTCGGTACCACTTCTCGCTTCCTGCTTCCCGCTTCGCCCCAAACGACCCTGTTTTCCCTTCGCTCGGTGTTCGGCTCTCCTGACTACAAGAAGCACAAGCCAGTGCCTCGCACTGTCGTTCCCGCCCCCACTCCACTCGCTCGCCCCAGCTCCTTTGGATCGTCCCCGCCCCGCCCTCACGATCACGCCCCGTCCCTCTTCTCCTTTGCAACCTTTTTGACCTTACCTCGGTGTCCCCTCATCTTTCCGTCCTTGCTCACACGCCTTCACCCTCTCCCTCTCCTGGACCGTTTCCAACGCTAGTTTCTTCTCCACACGCCTGTCCCGACTTCATTCAGAACGTTGCATCCTCCGCGGACACCCTTTCGCAAGCATCACTCCCCTTCTTCCCGCACACCCACCCACCCACCCACCGCGGCGCTCGGGACCCAGCGGAGCGTGCAGGGCGTTGGCGAATTATATTTTATTCTTTCTCCGGCCAGGGCCCCTCAGTAATGTACTTTTAAGCATCGTCGGTCCGCAAGTTAATTTGTAGCCCGCCAAGGACGGCCGCGTAGCGGTTGGGGCGGTAGCGCTGGGGTGGTGGTGGGGGGGTGGGGTGGTGATGGTGGTGGTAGGGGGCAAAGAAGTCGGGGGCGAACGCTCGCGCAAAGGAGGTGACAAAGGTGGTTGGCGCCGCGGAGAAGCGGGGCGGGAAGCGGATCTCGGAAACTGCGCCGCTGTGTCGAACCCAACGCAGAGAAAAGTCTGCGCGCTGGCCGCCTGCTGACGCGGCGGGAAGGGGCGTTTGCGCGCTGTGACAATGCCTGCCCCCCCCCCACTCCTCCCTCCCCCACACGCTAGACTTTTCCGGCTGAGCCGGCGCCATCGTCCCGTCGTCAAAATGCGGTGTTTTTTGTTTATATATATTTTGCTCGCGAGCGCAGAGCCGCGCCGGAAGACGGAATGAAGGCGCAAAGCGCACGTAAACTTTAAAGCCAGAGAGCTGGCTTGCAAGTTTGCGCGGGGAGCGGAGGAGGTCTGCTGGAGGTTCCGGCTTGCGGGGGAGGTACGCGGGCGCTAGGGGTGCTGGAACACGCGAGGTGCCGCCGGTGTAGCCCTAGGCTCGAGAGCACTGAAGAAGGACGTGTGTGGCGTGGATGTTGTTGCGTAATCTGATAGCGCGTCGTTGCGGCTCTCAAATCGCGTGTCCAACTGCGGGCTTTGCTGGTACTTTAAGTTGCCCGTTGCGGTGGAATTATTTGCATGCTGTGCCTGCACCCTATGTCTCTTGCCCTACGTTGTTTTCGCCATCGCCAACGGTCTTCGTCACCGACGCCTTTTATTACCGACGCCCCTCCTCGCAAATGTGCGTCGATATATATATATATATATATATATATAATATATATATATATATATATATATATATATATATATATATATATTGAAACACAGAATGTTTCCTTATACTAATTAAAATCATTAGCATAAGAAATTTGAGTTCATTTTGGACTGCGTAGTACAGGCGGCAGACGCGACGGACGGCAGTGGGGAGGCCCGCCGCCGCCGCCGTCGCTGCCGCGAACACAGCGTGGGAACGACGGTTACAAACCGAGCGTGGAGCGGCGGAGAATTCAGCCGTTACGACAGTTGCGAGGAGGGAGACGGACGAGGCGGTCGCCAGGGGTCGGCGGTGGCCGAAGTGTGGCCGGAATGTGGCCGGTGAAGTAGAACGTTAGTTAATGCAAGATCTGTTGAAACAATAGTTAGGAGGCCGGAAAAGTAATATGTAGAAGAGATTTGTGTGAGCAGAACAGTAAATCGAGCTCATGCCATTTGACGCAGTGAGAACAATACCAGAACTGTGTGTTGCGAAGCTGACGCGGGCACGCGTAGTGGCCGCGTGCTATGTATTCATGTCAAACGGTGAAGGGTAATTAGAGGGAAGTGCGACGCCGAAGCACCAGGAGCCGAGATCGAGGGACCTGCGAGGCCGCCAGCCAAGGCGACCACTACACCACCAGCCGCCGTCTACGCCAAGCTGCTGCGGAGGTCGGCGATACCTGCGGATGCGAGCCGTAATTCAAACAACGAAGGTATTTGGTGGGGCCCCAAGGTATATAAAAACTCATGTTAAATCTGATCTTGGTACCAAGGCAAAGTGTATAGGTATTATAAATCATGTAATTAACAGATTTGGTTTGTGAATAAATCTTGTTTATGATTGTACCACATTTACTAATTAAATTCCCCAATGCTATATCGACTCCTCGTAGGGACCCATTCACGAAAAAGATACCCTCCTTTAGTAATTTCTTGCAGTGAAAGTACCGGCATCACCAGATGTATATATATATATATATATGTATATGTATATATATATATATGTATATATATATATATGTATATATATATATATATATATATATATATATACATCATCGTCCACACCATACATCGCGAACGCCCTTCATCCCTAACGCCCTTCCCCTTAATGCCAATCCCCTTAATCTTCAATGCCCTTCTTAACCAGTGCTTTTCATCCCCAACGCCCTTCACAACTAACATCCGTAATCGCCATTTCCCTTCGTTGTCAATGCCGTCCCTTTAGAACGAATGCCCTTTAGTCTGCCGCCATTAATCGCCCTCGACCTTCATTGGCAACGCCCTTTATTGCAGAGACCAATTAAAAAACAAATATGAAATTGCCTTGCTTACAATATGAAAATGCTAGAATTCCGGGAATTGATAGAATATTCCATAAAGCCAGTCAATCACATGTGACAAGACAATGTTAGTACGTAAGTACTAGTAGTAGCAAGTGCTGTTTTAAAGTTGCGAATAGGAAACTAGTATTGAAAACTGGGCAATCAGATATTTGATTACATTGTAAACATTAATTCGCTACTATTCTGATGCAAAAGGAATGAACACAGGCAAAATGGTATTTTGGCGCTAATCTGTTTTCAATAGACGAGCGGACTGCAACAAGCCTTCCATTTGGAAGCTTCAAGATTTTGATTGACAGATTCGAGTGCTCGGTTGCTCTAGTCGGTTGTGTTCCATAGTTTCTACGATCAATATCAGACGAATATCAAGACAGTGTGGTAACGAATGAGCCAGGGACCATGAGTGATTTTTCCTTTCTCATTCGTACCCCCTTCTTCTCATACACACATATACAATGATGCCTTTTTACACTTTTATTTTCTGTATTTTTTATAAAACGTTTCATAAAATGTACATTTTATAAAATATAACTTGCACGCGGTAAAATCCGGACTTTCATAAAAAAAATATGAAGTAGATCATGTGATATTTTCATCTACTAATTTTACACAACATACAGTAGAAATTCTTCTTTTACCGACGGGCAGAATTATTCCACATAGTATACACACATTTCTCCACAGGTGGCGGCCAAACAATTTCACGAAATTGTTTTTTGTGCAACACTTTCTTCATGAAATGTTTTTATACTTTTGTTAAAACACGTATAAAAATATAACGGGGGCATCAGGAATTAGAAGAAATACAGTACTACACACGACGGGAGTCGGGTCGGGAGAGGGGTGTCCAGCTGGTGTACGTAAAATAGCGGTTCCGACTGGCGTGCCCCGCTGGAGGAAATGCCTGGAGATGGAATAGGTTGACGCCGGATATAATGTTTCAACAAATATAAAACACCATCTCTTGGCACATAACATGGTCTGCACATACGGAACTAACGACCAAAGTATTAGAGGAGTCCAAAAAAAAAAAAAACGCACACGCTTCCTCTATACCTCTAGAGACAATCTCTTTTTCACGACGTCCTTAGTTTCTTTAGTACTTGGGACATCTGTAAGTTTTTCGAATCTATCTTTTGTTTTTTGTGGTTCCCCGTCCCTCGTCATGGGCCGCGTCGCCAAATCACGTCATATTATCCAAAAGCTGAAAAGAGCCTCCCCTCATTCCCCTCTTGAGGGCAGCGCGCTGGACAATTTTGAAGGAATGTCCGCCAGTCGTAGTGCCTTGCCTGCATTATGAGACGGAAAAAATATTGCGTTCTCTTTCGAAATAACAGGAGGCGCTCTGCATGGCGAATTCTTTTCTCAATCTGCATTGTTTCAGCCCAGTAGGCAATGGCTGACAACAGTGAGCCTTCTGCGTGTGACGGTTTTCAAACCTTTTCTCAAGCTACGAACGTTGTACTGCTTTTGATAGTTATTTCCCTAAACATGAATATGGGCGCTAGTATATGGGATATGCGACAGACAAAACAGCGACACTCCAATTGCTGACTCGACAGCTCCCTTTGAATCCGCTAACGCAGCTGAGAGGAGGGAGGTAGAATATGGGGAAAATAATGTTGTCCGTTTGGCGAAATCATCTTACATTTCCTGTAAATTCATGTAAGCAACTAAACAATTTTGCATTTTTTTTTTTGCGGGCAGCGCAGATGCAGCAGTGATCTTAGTGGTCAGGATACTCAATTATTTGTGTCTTTTCATGTCGAAACTTTAAAGGGACCTAAGATAGAAACTTGGCTTAAAAAAAAAATTGAAGTTTAGTATTAAATAATATTTTATTGTTTGAGGATATAATTAACTGATAGTATTTTGCCAACTTAAGGATTTAAAATGGGCATCTAAAATGTTTGATCACGTTAGAGGTATCTATGTATACTCTATTCTTTAAATACTATTTTCTGACAGTTCATTTTTAGTGCACTATCTGTTATTTAAAAAGTGCATTGCAGAGAACATCTTATCAGATTGCAATAAAAAACGTAAAGGAATTGAAGTAAGAAGTGTTCTGCAGAATGTATTTGTGATTAGCGTGAAAATAAACTTCTTGAGGGGAAACACAAAACAAAATTATTTACTTAAATTTTTTTTAAATTTATGTCAAGATGTACCTTTTTTGTATGAAAAACTTGAACATTCTTGCACATAGAGCTTTTTATTTTGAACTGAGCACAATTTAACAATATTAATAAAACATTGAATAGAAATACATTGTTCAAATTTTTGAAAATGCATCTTATCATGCTAATGAATACCCAGTAAAAAATCAACTAAAATGCGCTATAATCTTATTTCTGCATAAAATATTAATGTTCTTAGACCCACTTTGTGTTATAGACAGTGACACTCAGAGAAAATTCAATTGCAAATACAATGTTGTAGTGAAAGTAAATTAAATTCTATTTTCTTTTAGAGTCGCTGTCTATAAAACAAATTGGGTTTAATAACACGAATATTTTACTCAGTAAAAAAGTTTGTTTTTCTATGCATAAAAAATTATACTAGTGGGGATATATAGAAGTTGAAAAACTCGGTCGTGGTTCCTCTTAAGCATTTGATCATTCCTGGTCATGGAATGATTTCAAGCAAACTTCGTTAAAAACATACACAATTTTGCTGCCTGGGGCTGCGGCGAGAATGGATCTGTCTTTCGCATATTGTGCCTCTGTCGCCGCAGGGAGTGGATTCGTTACTCGGTGGCGTCGATGGAGGGAATTCACGTTGTCCAATCTGCTTTGAATTACTACATTGCTGTTCTATGGCATTTTGGGGAATTGTAGCATGCCTAAGATATTTGTTAAGTTTCGAATTAGGCTTACTGGGTGAAATTGTCGGTACTGAGTAGCAAAATAAGCTATTATTGTTCATAACTTGCCCTGTTTCGGCTCAGCCGTGGCGCATTGCCACCGCTTTTGCGAGTGGACGCCACCACCTCCAGGGGTTTAAGTGCGTATACACTTGTATACACTGTGTATACACTTGTGTATACACAGTGCCGCTCCGGGAAAGTCTCCCGCATTAACACAGTGCTGGTTAGAGTGCTTGCAACATATGTTATGTTGGAAGCATGAGCAGCTGCTTGTAACAAAATAAAACGTCTACTGCGCACTTACCACAATCATAACAGATGCTGGGATTATTATCCCCTTCTCTAGTTTCCAAGTGATCTCGTTGCTGCCAACATAATTGTAATTTTTAATAGGTCCTGATTTGGCTTTGTGCGGCGAGACGTTCCTGGCGCACGTTAGTATTGTACATTGCACAGTGTATCTGAGAATAAATGTTACAAATTTCGAGGGCTTTTAGGGGTAGGAGGTTGATCACTTTCTGCCTATGCACATGGGATGCGAAATCTCCTATAACGAAGTTACACATTTGGCCTTTGCTCTTGATGGGTACGCAACTCTTCATGCACTGGCGTTTGACAGGTACACGTTCTATCGCTATCAAAGAGGTTTTGTGTACCGATCAAACATCACTGCAATATCTAGCAAACAGGGACTATGTTACAATGTAACTTTGAGAAAAAACACTTCCAGTACATGTTCACTGCCACAAAGGTATCCTCTACTTTCTTATGTGCTGTAGAAGTTTCTATTATTTATTCTGAAACACAATGTACACAGAATGTCTCAATAAATGTTACAAACTTCTAGGGCATGTTTAGCAGATCGAATTTGATTTCTTTTTGCCAATAAACATGTACTGTGAAATTCCATTAAACCGGGGTACACATTGCTATTTGATCCTCATTGTTAGGATCACTGCAGTATCTCTGACCGGAAGGTCCTATCGTTCGTGTACCGACTGTCGAGTTCATCCGCCGTCTGAAGGAGAATATAAGCGGCCGGCGGCACTGATCGATAGTTTTCCAAGATCTCTCCGATTAACACTAGCCGAATGCTGGAGTAGTAAGCTAACAAACGGACAGCGGTCCGCGTGGAATCTTTCCTTCCTCTTCCATATCTTACTGTACTGTACCATGCACTGCACTGCCACACATATCGGTAGACCTGTCCGGAACATAGAGCTTGTCCCGGTTGGGGCGGTGCCCCGCTCATGGGAGATAGCTGGTTGAATAAAATCCCCGCAAGTCATAGTAGGTTGGCGCTGGATCTCTCCAGCCAGCGGGGGAAGAACACCGCCACCTATCGCGATAAAAATACCCATGCACTTCACTTAAGGGACTAATAACAGTCGACACGCCGGGAACCACTAATCAACCAATCATTGCAAGTAAACTTTTTATAAAGAGATTTAGTATTTTTATAAAGAGACACTTTCTGAACCTGACGAAAACCTCTGCATACGGAGTTGCCTATGGGGCAAGTCTTTCACGTGTAACACCGTTATTTGAAATTTCCCACTGCATATTCTTTGCCAAAAAGTGATCATATTCGACTCCTCAACATGTCCTAAAAGTTTGTAACTTTTATTCTGAGTCTCCCTGAAGTGGTAGGTTGTTGCAATAATTTGAAGGGTTGATGTATAATGTTCATTACGTAGTACGGAGTTCTCGACAGTAGAGCTTCTCGTTTTATAGATTCTCCGTAGCCTTTCGCTTAAAATGTGGGCTGCGTATATATGAATATCACGGGCTATTATTGATTTACTGTTACGAAGATACAATATTTCCATTTACTTTATTCGTCTGTAGTGATTTATTAGTTTTATTCTGCTGTCTTTTCATTGGTGCATTCTAGAAGTAGCTAACTTGTAAGTGAATGTTTATTACGACATACAGGTGCACATGCATAGTTATTGGTTTTTTGACATTTTTTAAATTTCAGATCATTTTTTACCTTTGCGCCATTTTTGTTATTTTTAGGAATTTTGTTTCCTTTTCGTGTTTTTGTTAGTGTATAATTCGTGAATTAACAATGACAAACCAAAACAAAGTGTTTATTGTATTATCAATTCAGGACGAAATTCACTCTTGCGGTGATCTTCGGTAACTTCCTCGACTTTTCAAAACTGACGGTTGGAATATCGGAGCTAAGGATTACATGTGAGCTATAATATATTATATTAATTATTATTTTATTTAATATTGTACAATTCGTTCAATAATAAATAATTTCATGAAAATATTTGTGTATTAATAAAATCTAATTGTATAAATATAATTAGGTGATTTCCCTCTTATTTTTAAGTAATTTTAAGGTAATTTTCTTCTTATTTTGAAGTAATTTTATGGGTCATTTTCAAAGAATTTGTACGTCATCTGAATCCGAACTCTGTTCATGAGTATTATATTATGAGCATCTCTTGCTCTACAATGTTCCGAAATTTAATGCATTTGTATTTTTAAAAGTATTTTTTGTGAATTTCTTTTTAGAATCTTTAAACCTCTAAATCATATCGAAATGTTAATAACATTTCTGTTAAAAAACTTTAAAGTTCTTATTACTGTAATTTCATATTATTACTTATTATAAACAGGTTGTTTCAGAATATATATAGGTCTAAAGTATGTAGAGAGATGTATAATGAGTAAAGTATCCAGAATTTTTTTTTTCCAATGAACATGTGTGGTGAAATGCCATGTAACGAAATCTGAACGTCAAGCAACTGCTCGTACACTGGCGTTTGACAGGTCACACTGAGTTTATACAAAAATATTATTCAATTTCTGGCTCTGGAAAAATCGTCTTTTTCGCACGAATAATTGCATTTAATAAAAACACTAATTACAATACTTTTATATCAAGTAAAATCCGATGTATCTTCAGAACATAACATAATATTAAACATTGGCCTGAGATTTGTAATAAGTTAAATAGTTTCCCAGTGCATTCTGAATTTTAGTGTTCACATAAATCGCCTCGAATTTTGTTTACACGCAGTCAGAAAATCGACGGTATCTCAGGATTTAACTTTTGTGATATGTTGCATTATCTTTGGAAGTAAAACCACATCCATGATTTTCAGCTTCCTACAACTTTTAATTAAAGGATGCAATCATGAGTGGATGACTGACCGCTTTTCATTGGTACTGGTAGTCTTGATCCCCTCGAAATATTTAATGTTTCTTCCTCGTTCGGCAGCGTTGGAAAACCAATAGCAGAGAGACGTGCTTGTTGTTTACGCAACACCGCAATATATTCGAAATATTTTTTGCGAAAAGCCTGTTCTCCTGTTAAAATGTAAAGCATGAAGCCTTCGATAAATGAAGTCAGAACTCTTTCGCATGCTGCGCCATTGTTCGACCGACTTGTGCCAGTAGTGAACAAAATCTGGTCACGTCAGCTCAACGAAGTCTTCTCAGCCGGAGGCTAGAGAGTTGGCAGAGGGAGGCGCGAGTTTACCAGCGCCTGCAAAACAAGTGTTTTAAAAGGAGCAGAAACAAGAGCCACTTTAGAAAAATACAATGCGTATTTGGTCTGTCGAGTAAACATTTATTCGCGGAAGTCAACGACGGGTGTGGGGTAGACACCGCGCTGACATTTGCAATCCCTCCTGCCAGACCAGGAATATCTGGATGTTTGCCGCCGCTTAACGGCGTTGTTCCTGCTGCGGAAGCTGCGGAGTTCTCAGAATGCGGAGACCGCTTGCAGAAACAGCAGCCAAACAATCTCCTGCCGCCCTCCTTCCCCTCACTTATAGGATGCCGGAGGGAGGAGGAGGGGAGGGGGGAGGTCGGAGGCGGGCGCCGTTTCCGAACGCTCAAGGAGAACCTCGCTTCTGTTCCTTCACCTCGAGCCGGCCCGCGCACTCGCCCTGTTCACCTTGTCCCCGCCGCCTCAGCGCCGGCACTTGTCTTCGCTCTTGCTGTTGGCCGCCTGGTCGCTCTCGATCGCCTTGCCCCGCCCCTCCCCTGTTTAAGCGCGCTTTGTCGTCCGCCTTTCATGTTCAAGTTCCTCTTATTCTTTCGGCTGGTTCCTTCTGTTTGTGCGCGTCTCCGCACCTGTTTGTGAACTAATCCTCTCTTCCTCCGTGCCCGTCCCTCATTTTCATTCTGTTTCATAGCTTTCTTCTCTCTACGTCTGCCCTATTTTTTCACCGGTACTTGCTTCATTTCAATTCTTGGCATCGTCTCATTATCTAGCGTCTTTATCATTTTATGTCTTCACTGAAACTCTCTCACTTAACCTCGCGCTTGTTTCAGTACTATCTACTCACATTCTCTCATCTACGTTCCCCCTTTCCATCCCCTTACGTCCCATAATGACCCTCATGCTCAAACATTACCACTTTTTCTTTCATATACCGTTCCATTCATATTTGTTTCATTTCCATTGCCTTTTCGCGCATACTTATCTATCGGGTGTTTTTTCTTTAACTGCACTCATAACCCAATCCTCCTCTCTTTTCGTCTCCATTCATTTGCACTTTACCATCCTTCTCGTTCCACTCGCCTGTTCTCGTTCTCCTCTCTTCTCGTTCCACTCCCCCCCCCCTACAGCTCGCGTCCTTCGCGTTCCCCTTCCTCCCGTGGTTCCTTCCCGCCACCCCGACCTCCACCCCACCCCACCCCCGCCTTCGCCGGAGCACTTGGCGCGCGGTCAGCCCCCGCCCCGCCCCCGCCCACTCCGCTTCCCTCACCGCCGCCCCTCCTTTTCGCAGCCAGGGACGCTGCGCGGCGTTCCCAAACAATTAGCGCCAACTCCTGTCGGCGCGAGCCAAGAGCGACGGGGTCTCTGAGGGAACGAGCGCTTGGGGGGGGGGCGGGGGGAGGGGAGGGGAGGGGAGGGCCTTCGCTCGACGTTGCGCCCTTCGGCGGGCTCCGCCAAGGGGCGCTCGGTTGCCTCGCGGAAATCGACTAACTCTTCTGTCTAGGAGGCCTCCCGGTATGCAGGGCTTCCGCGTTAACTTGCCGGCAGCGCTGTGGAAAATGCTAGCTACGCCAGGCGCTTGGCAAAGGCTTCGACATCCGGGAATTAAAGTAGGTAAACTTTTAAAGGAAATTTTCATTTTGATAATCTTGGTAACTTTCGGAAGATCTATGAATAATACCTTATTATTATTATTATTATTATTATTATTATTATTACTATTATTATTACTATTATTATTGTTATTAATTCTGCTATCTTTCGTCATCACCGTCAGTGCTATGAATCAGGCTAATCAAACCTGATACGTCAATGTTGCCATGCCGGGGCTATCCCCCTCCTACTTCTCTTATTCCATTTTTTCAATTGTTGCAGAAACAGTATTGAACAATATCTCAAAATTTACCTTTCATGTATTCTAATTAGTTATGTGTATTAGGTCTTAGCTTGATCTGCATACTGCTAGAAACCATTCTTTTCTCACATTATCCACTCGTATTCAACTCTGGAATGTTACATTTTCTCAATGATCTTTCTTGTCTTTGTATAATTTTACCAATTTTCGCCCACGTAGAAGCGTGCTGCATAAAGTGTTGTTCTTCTTCATAAAATAATTTAAAATAAAATGACAACATTATGATTTAAAAACTGTATTATTTAACACAAATGGTATTGCAATAATTCCCCTCCCTTCGTGGACGGAATGGGGAAATTATAACTTAATTTTACCCTGTCTTTCTATTACATCGGGGTATGCGGAAAGGAGGTTGTATTTATAATATTAAATTAGTGTCCTACGTTACACATCCAGTACACTCGCAGAGCATCAAAAACAAAACAAATACTAGGAACATTCCATGTTATGGGGTCAATGCTCAGTCCACCACTGAGTTTTTCATTGCAGGTACGGGCAGTCCGTGACTTTTGACCCGGCTCGGCAGGGATGGCTGGTCACTCACGAGTCGGGTACATTAGACACTGGCAACTAACGTCTACGCAATCACCCTATTGCCACGCGTCCTAGCGGATGGTAAAGCGGAGGGCGGCACATAAATGTCCGCGTAATGCCACTCCGTGATGTGACAATGACAAGGAAAATAATAAAGTGCAGGTCTTGCACTCCGCGATTGCGGCAGATGCGCTCTCTCCCTCGAGAGTCTATTTGGCAGTTTGAACCTTATTCGGCTGAAATTTTTATCTGAATGCCTTACAACCTTCCTCCCAACCTCGCAACCTTACAACAAATGTTCACCTGAATGAATTTACCCTGCAACAAAATTCACCACCGAACCTCTTGTCTCCACCCATTCACCGATGAGGTAGCCGTATATTCGTTGTATTTGAACGAATGTTGTGGGAGTGGGATTTATCCTCACCGAATCCAATAACGGCGCATGTCCGTTGCAATTTGTTTCTTCAAGTGCCTAAAATTCTGAAAATCTGATTTGCGTTTACCGGGCACCTTCAGGGAACACAAAGCTGCGACATCCGGTAAGGGCGACCTTTCCGAGAAGGCGACGTGAAAAGGAACACTTAAAGCGGGAGCGGCCGCGGGGGTGGTGGTGGCGAAGGGCGGCTCGATGTACTGTGACAGTATAGAATCGTAATAAACAATTTTGGTTGATTATTTGATAGCTTTCACAGTTTGCACACGAATAGGAACAATTTTTAATACCCTTTCTTTACGCTTCACAAGTCAATAAAACGATATTACATACATTTTCGGAAGGAATAATTCTCCCTAGAATGAAAATTGTGGGTACTCAAATATAAATACTCCCAAATACCGAACATTATTCTTCATTCGTTATAATTATTCATACGATATATTGTCTTGAAAGTTTTTTTTTTTTTTTTTTTTTTGTGAAAGATTCACACAAAAAAAAAATTGAAATATTACGTGTGAATTTTTAATAGATTACATTGCATTCTGATAAATAATTGAATAGAATATCACACATGATGTGCATTACAATTCGTTTTTTTCATTTATTCTGAATGTTCTTTGGTTATTACAATTTATTTATTCCAGAAGTTTGTTCTTTTTAAATCAATTGTTTTATTTATTCATTTTATTTTGTAATTTTTGTTTTCCTCAGAATAGACAAATACTTTAATTACGAATTTCAAACATTTTTTGTGACAATTATTACCTTCTGTCGACGTTGGAAGCCGTGTTTAATACTTTTTATTGCACATACGAAGACTAACCTTGGTTTTTGGTTCACTCTTTGCAATTTATTGAACATAGTTCCCAACCACGTGCAAACAAAACTACAAATAGAGAACAGCTGGCGCTGGTCCCTTTAGCAGCAAATAAAAAGTGACAGTCGACGCCGCCGCGAGCTGTTCCGCTTGGCACGCGTGCCCCCTCCCCTCCGGCCTCCGGCAATCGACCCGCGGCCAGGTCGGCGATCCCGCTTCTTTTGTTTTGTTTCTCTGGGTCGTCCGGGCGTTACATTTTCTGCTCACGTAGCCTGTTTGAGTTGAGTCAAGAAGAAACACTGCAGATTTTGCTCAGCTAATACGTTTGTATCGGCGTTCTCCAGAATTTCTGGGAAAAGTTCCGTTTTTCTTTGGGTTTAGACGTTGGAATTTTTCGTTTGAGTTTTGTGTTTTTCAAATTTCTTCGTAAGTATTTTCTATATTCATATCTAATTGTTTAATGTTCTCGTGGGTTTTATTATTTTTTTAGAAAGATAGATGTCGTGTAAATAAATCATTCCAAGACAGCTTTTTAGTGAGAAATAAGATTTTTCTGGGAGGAAGTAGCCGTTTTGGCAATTTCGATCGTTTTGAAGTAGCGTGTTCTAAATATACGCATAATTTGTTACGTTATTCAACATACGATTGCATGTAAACTGCCGTTTTATTGTACGTACGTACTGCCGCAAAGCATATTTTCTGTGACTGATTTAGACATATCATTTTCAATACGTTTTTCCAAGCCACTTTTCTGTTACTTTTCATCCGATTTATTTGATTTCAAATAATTTTTTTATAACTTTTAGAATTGTACATTTAAAGTAGTATTCACGGCAACATGCTCTGCGTTCATTTCAGAATTTCAGCATTTACAGAGATTGGATGAAAAATAACTACGTTTTTCTTCCTATTTCCCCCTAAAATAAAACGATTTGTTCAAATTACTATTAATTAACAATGAATTTTCAGTTAAAATATATTAACTTCCAAATTTCTTTTTGAATTCATGAGTATTATAAGTCAGTTCCAGTTTTTTAAATAATGAAAGTGGAATTGACTATGGAAATGGAGGAAACGGCGTTTTGGCTCCGCCTAAAACGCCATCTTTATTCTGAAAGTTGCTGCTACATTAATCTTCTAAAGTAATTTAAAATTTCCTTCGTGAAATCCACGTGCAGCATTAAGATTATCTGAGAACCACTTTGAGTACTGCGGGAAAGAATCCAAATTAAAACGGAGAAATTTTAATTGTATCCACTTTTCATATTTATGAGATCCTTTATCGGTGACGTTACAAGTTTTCCGAAATACATATATTGTCTGTCGCTCAATGTTGTTTTTGTCAATGGGATATCCATTTGCTTCGGAGTTTTTAATGTCTTTTGCGCCTAATTCTATATATTTATGCTGCAAGTGCATTGAAAACGAAAAAAGTACCGTATGGTTTTCTTTTCATTCCATTTATCTCCTCCAGAAGTCTGGCATATCACTTTCCAGGGAAATCCTAAAATATTCCTTTGTCTGCTTCGATTAAAAATTTCATAGATTAGATAAAATATTTTATAGGTGGCTGCATTCTTGGATATCCGGGATGAGCCGCGTCTCGGTCAATGTTACTGACGTTTCGGCCATCTTGCTGTGGCCTTCTTCAGAGCTATACTGCTAGATCCCTAGAGCAGTATAGCTACAATGACCTTTCACATATTAATTACATTTTTCTCACTAATTCTGAAAATCTCCAAACAATCGTCGCTGAAGCAAATAGGGGATCTAGGAACTCATAAAACCAGACATTTCGATTTGTGTGCTACCCATCTTAACAGTTACGTTAAGAATGAATGTGTTGCTAATTAAATTAGGGAAGAGTAATATTCCTCTCCTTCTACCGTAATAGTCGCTAAGTCTCGTGGCTTATCTTCTTTGATGGTATAAAGAAGAGGCCGTTGCAATCTCCTGACGCCGCAGCTCTTGAGCGAGTTGTGCGTCGGCGACGTACGAAAGCCCCCAGGAACTCTCCGCTCCCACTCGGAGGAATTAGCATAAAATTATCCATCAACTTTCGCATCAGTTTCCTTTTGTTTCAAATCCCTGCAAAGTATTTTGAGAGAGCTTTCACTCCGTCTGCTCCAACATTTAAAGCCGTGTACTTCATGAATTCGCACCCCCTCCACCCAACACCCCCCCCCCACCTCTCCCTCCGTTTCCGCCCTTCCGCTCCCCCCCCCCCACCAGTTGCTTTCTTGTCAAAGCGTTTAACCCAATTTAAAGGACGCGGCGTTTTCGGCTAAATAGCCCGCCGGTCTGTGCCGCGGCGACGGGTGGACGGGGCTGGGCGAAACCCTCCCCGGCTCACCGACGGCGACGCCGCTGCCGCCACCGGCACCGCAGCGCCCGCCTGTCAGCTAACTACCCGGCTACGGCGGTGTCGGAAGTGAGAGCGGTGTGTGGGCGCTGGCTGTACAGTTGGAAGAGGGAGAGGACGAAGAAACGAGGCAATACCAACGATATAGCGAGGCTGTAATTCGACGGAGGTTTGACGGGGTGACGGCGGGGCGAGAATGGAAACGATGGAGTGGATGATGGGTAAGTGCCGGCAGTTAGATTCAATGAAAGAGGGAGAAGTTAACGTAGGGGATGACATGAATTAGATCAGAAGTAATAAATGTTGCGACTAATGTGATTGTTTTTGAACTTCTGACAGTCTGATAAACACACAAGTGTTTCAGAAAATGTATATATATATATATATATATATATATATATATATATATATATATATATATATATATATATGCTGTAATTTTTAGAGCACGTCGCGGGCTCAAGGAGATCACGTTGTGTCAATCAGTGTGTGGTGGGAAATCTCACATATCATTTGAAGACTCGCTCGTAACATTCATTTTCAAAACACGTCTACTCTTGTAATAAAACTGACTATTGTAAACTATAATGGAATAATATTCTAATATTGAGAAAATGAACATTTTCACTCACTATTAGTCACTAATCAAGGTATTTTAAAATGTAACTGACATATAATTGAAGTGCATTTCGTTCACATTTTTTAACACGCCGTAACCGAAATACGATTAGTCGTGTTTGTTTTCCTGTGCAAAACTGATTTTTTCTCTAATAGTATGCGAAACATTGAAAAGCGTGCGCGAACAATGCAAAGTGTGGGCGAAACATTTTTCCCGCACGCCGTGTAACAAATTGTGTACGCAGTACGTGCAGGAGGTGAATCAGTTTCTCGTATTTTCTCTCCCTCGCATACGCTCGGGAGAGAAAACTCGATTCGACTATGAAGCCGCCTCCTCGCCCCGTACCATGTGACGGTTTGAGCAGCATTTATTTTTACTTGCTGATTGCCACTAGTTATTAGGAAAGGCCAAGGAAAGTACGGGTAAAGTGCGGTTGCCGATGCTTACCGTTAATATATAAATTACTGGGCACCGAAGGGGCATGCAGTGAAATTACACGAAGTGAGGTTAAGAGATGAGTACGGGGTAGACATGAGCAGGTTTTATCTATTTTATACTTCTCTAATTGTGTTTTTTTTACTTTATTTTTCGTTCGTTTATTTTTTATCTGTTATTTTAAAATATTTGTATTATCGTTTCTTTTAATTTTTATACTTGTACGTATGTTTTGCTTAACTGCAACCTTACAATTATTTGCAGTAATAAATTATTATTATTATAATATTAATTATTAAGAATTGGCACGGTCATTATGCGCAAGGTCATTATGCGCTGATGGTCACTTCATTAGTATTTCTTTTACTTCCATTGTATAGTTTTGTCATTTGATGGCAGCAACCATTTGCATATTTATACTCATTACGATTCATATTTCGTTATGATTTCATTCTTGACCAATTACAGAGAAGTTTACAAACCAAGTATTGACAATTAACCATTGAGAATCTTTGTAGTAAATGTTTCTTTAGATTGTGTACATTAAAGATGCATTTGACAGTAGATTGAGCTTGTCAGTTTTAATTTCTTTTATTAGTAGAATTTTTTTACGTGGAATACTATTGAAAATGAATTGGATCTAAATTTCACTTTGATCCTATTCGTCTACCGCTGTAGTCCCTCGCAGGCGGGCTGATTCCCAAGGCCACTTGCGGCAGGGTAGGTTAGGTTAATGTCCGCTAGGTGGCCTTGACTGAATCCTCCATGTCAACTGCAACGAAACGGTTCAATGCAAAAGTTAAACTTATAAAAGTTACCATAAGTTGCAGAAAAAGTATCGTATGAAACTCGATGTAATTGATATTAATACATTTGTGTGAAGTTTACTACACCGTCTCGTTGTTCACTCGTATCGTAATATTACACTCGTGTATTAATTCCCATCATTACATCATCGTTTCATAATTTACTATTTTATTGTTATGAGTAAGTCCCAGTTTTGCAATTAAAAAATGAGAAATTTTATTTAAAACGGTTGCTAATAATAAGGAAGTATTTCTTTTAATTTGTCCGAAATAATATCGTAATATATTGAAAGGTTAGATAGAATAAGCGCTAAGTGGGGAAAAAAGAGAGCTTACGGAGGAGTATAGATATTCAAAAAACTCGTTCTTCACGTGTTCGCGGCAGTAAGTGGATTTCTACTCGTTGAGCACGACAAAAGATAATAGTCAAACTCTGTAACTCATTTGTCTTGTGTAATAAAAACATTCCCAAACAGTGAATATTTTCTTAGCAGTTCTCGCCAAAAACATTTGTCGCTACCTGTTTTCATAATTCATGTTAATGGAGTGTATGAGTATGGAAGGGATCCCAGAAATCATGAATATATTGCTTAGATTGTGTTTCTCAACACAGTATATCATACACATTTACCTTTTTTACTTTAAGTAAATAAAAGTGTAAAAATCACGGAAAAATACGGCACAAAAAGCGTACACGTAGATTCGTTGGAAGTGAGGGACACCAGAGCCGTGACAGACTACGTGACGATAGCAGGTGAGATTTCCCTTTGAGATCCCAAGGTTAGAAAGGAGAGAAATGAACGGATATGATACGGATTCAGCTTTCGCCTCCTTTGAAACGGCTAAAGGTAGATTCGAGAGATGTGTAGAAGGTGTTTGGACAAAGCTGACAACCCTGTCGGAAAAGGAGAAAGGGGTAAAATTTCTTCCATGAACCTCACGTTACTACAGAGACATTCAAGTAAATGCGCAATGGGTTGAGCTGCCACCGTGGAAAGAAGTAAACGTAAATTTGAGGGATATAAAGGATACTTTGGAGAAAGCAAGGGTTCGTTTTAACAAAGGTGAGCTTCCCCCGGCTTCTGCTTGGCGACGAATATTAAAGTAATTTTGTAATAGATTTACCTATTTTAGTAGGGCACATCACGTGGGCCATATACGGGCATATTACAGGAAACGCGATGTAGATTCGAGGAATGAGAAGGACGCTTAATGGTAAGTGGAGAGTCGTCGTTGCCGAAGGTGTCGAGGCTGGCCGGGGGCGTGGGGACGGAGAGACGAGGGCGCGCAGCGGAGCGTGGGAGGCGGCCGCTGAGGTGATGAGGGCTTTGCGCGCCGGCCCGGATCCCCCCGACCGCAGGGCTGCGGCGGGGGCGTGGCGGGTGTGGCGGGGAGGTGGAAATGACGGGTAGTGGAGAGGCGGCCCGGCCCGGGCTGGCCCGGCACGGTGTGGGCGCGACGGTCAAATGTGTTTGCCAAGCCTCCTGACGAGCTGAAACGAAACCGCAAACTTAATTTGATGGGCCGTTCACTCGGGACTTTGATTTTCAGCAGGTTCCATAGGGTTTCGAGTAGCCAAGTTAGGTAGACTGTATGTAGCTGTACTGTGTATTTTGCTTCAGATTAACCGCCATCTTTTTAATAAATCGAAAAGGGTTCTTACGTTCTGGCGAAAATGTATTAATTTTTTGTACACCCCAATACATTTCGATCCTACTTCAGATCGTTTTTAGGAATACGTGGTACATACCAAACAGCAGGAGAACAATAATAGCACATAAAAATAATAATTTTCTTCTGATGTTGCAGAATATATGCTACAGACTTCTAGGGCATGTAGGGGGATATCTTTTTGGTAATGAACATGTGTTGGGAAATTCCATATCACGAAGGGAAGTGTAGGCTTCCGCGACCGCAGTCAGTATCTACTTGGCTCTCTGGAAGTCGCCGCGCCCTCGGCGCCTACACCTACGTTTCGGCAGTCATTCTGTTACCTTCCTTAGAGCAAACTTCAGATGTCATTTTGCCCTGCGTTCAGGGCATATTGCCCTGAGGAAGGTGGCAGAATGGGGGCCGAGGCTTTGGCATCTCTAGGACGCGGCGTCTCCCGGACAACCAAGTAGATGCAATCCACAACACCAAGTTAAGCATATGACATTCCCCGTGTTTGGCAAGCATTCCATAATGATGTTGAAGAGGTGAAATTAAAACATTTTGGGGTCAGAACGTGACTTGCCATAAATTCGTTTGAGCAATTTTCTTGGCTACTTTGTCTTACCCAGGGCTCGATTTCTGGCGGAACGCGACGAAACAGCGTTCCTGTATTTTATAAATCAAGTACTATCTTATCTTATCTTATCAAAATCATGGCGCGATAGCATAAAATGTCTATGTTATGGCTAATACCTAGACGTTCGACCTTTCTGGAAATTTTGAAATATTCTACCTCTGTGAAGAAATGAAAATTAGACATTTTCATGTCTTTGGAATTGATCTTTTTTATTATCGTTTCCACGCAGTTGAGTATAGTCATTGAGTAGTTCCCTATCCTTCAATATTTCATATTCATACATTGTAATCATTGTATGTAATTATTGTCTACAGTGTCATCAATGTGGATCTACCATGTATTTGCGTGAGAACTTTGAACTGATTTTGACCTTGCTATATATCAGAGTTGTCCTACTGGCGGGCTGCGGGGTGCATGCCGCCCGCGGTGCCAATTAGTGTGGCCTGCAAAAGGTTATTAGTCAAAAGTGGAAGTCCCTTGCATCGATGTCCGGCGACATGGTGCATCCAGCGCACGGGCTCTGCCACGGTCAACAGCCAATAGTAGATTGTTTATATTTACAGATTTTTTTCTAGTAATCAGTTAAAAATCATCCAAATATGTTTCGCTGCGTTATGCATGGTACGGCCTGATATCACGCATGGTTTCATCTTCCCACCTCGTTTCAGAGCAGCTGAGCAAACTGCCTAGATCAACAATACGAGGAAGTGAGGTGTGCATTGTCCGCGTAATGAAAGTATGGCCAGCAGCCTTAGTGTAAGTGTAAGTGTTTGAGGATACGACAAGGAAGAGATAGAAAGATCGCGCGCGGTCCGTGGACTGTTTGTTCGGGTACTGCTCCGGCATTCACCTGATGTTGATCAGAGAAACCACGGAAAACTATCAATGAAAGTAACCGGAGACTGAATTCAAACTAGCTGATAAGCTAGTGTCGTAAATCTTGCCACTGTTGGGACTCGAACCTAAGAACTTCCGGTCAGAGGCACGGCAGTGACATTAGTTGATGCACTGAGAACCCTCTCCCGGTCTCAGAAGTCAAGATGATACGTTACTCTGCCGAGAGCACCTGAACCAAGCAGATAATTAAGGATCACCCAGGCGCCGTCGGCCGACAGCAGCCTCGTCGACGCCATCCAATGCGGCCGATGCCCGAAGGCAACGGCGGGCGCGTCGTGGATGTAGGAGGAGCACACGAGGGGAAGGCGTCAGGACCGAACGGAGACCGATTTTGTGAGGATAAGAGAGAAGTGAAGGAAGACGAGAACAGAAGGACGTGACTTGTAGATGAGACATGAGGATGAAGCTAGAGGTCGAGGCGAGACGACAGGGAACGAGGGTTGCGCGTGAAGACGGTGCGACCGGACAATTGGCGATGACGAAATGAGAAAGGACGGAATGAGTGGTGAGGGAGGAGAGAGGAGGTGACGAAGGGAGAGGAGAGGAGACAAGATGAGAATTAGAAGGTACGAGAGGAGAGGGTGCGAAGGAGAAGGAGGGAAGAGGACGACAAACACCAGGACGAGAGGAGAAAGGACGAATAAATACAAGAGGGATGAAGTGGTCGAGAGCCGCAGTGGTCGGAGAATACCCGCCATTCCATCGTGCACTGACCCAGTCGCAAACTCACCCCCTCGCCCGATCACCCACTCACCCACTCACCCACTCGCCCACTAGCCCACTCGCCCACTCGCCCACTCGCCCACTCGCCCACTCGCCCACGCGCCCACTAGCCCACTCGCCCACGCGCCCACTCGCCCACTCGCCCACTAGCCCACTCGCCCACTCGCCCACTCGCCCACACGCCCACTCGCCCACTCACCCACTCGCCCACTCGCCCACTCGCCCACGCGCCCACGCGCCCACTCGCCCACTCGCCCACTCGCCCACACGCCCACACGCCCACACGCCCACTCGCCCACTCGCCCACGCGCCCACGCGCCCACTCGCCCACTCGCCCACGCGCCCACTCGCCCACTCGCCCACACGCCCACTCGCCCACTCGCCCACTCGCCCACGCGCCCACACGCCCACTCGCCCACTCGCCCACTCATCCTCGCGCCCACACGCCGCACGGAGACTCACCGGTGGGCCACGCGCGCTGGCGTGGGCCGCGCGTACTGAAGCGGAGGGGCCGGGCCGCGCTGCGTCGGTCGGAGGCGGGGGCAGGGCGCCGACAGACGCTGCCGGCCGCCCGCCCGGTCGATGGACTCCGCACGCCCGGGGAAAGGGGATGGCCCAGGAAGGAGGCTGAAGGCTCGCAAGGCGGAGAATGGGCAGAGCGAAGGAATGTGGGTTTAGACACAAATATTCAGGAGTTACAGGTCTGCTTTTTTATCAAATTCCTTTGTCTACCGCTAAACGATGTACTCGTACATTGTTACCAAAAATTACCACGAGTATGTAGTTATCGTGTATTTGTGAATTTGTGATCCAATCGGTATTTTGGATATATGATTATTTCTCCGCGCATATCATTGACTGGAACTGGAACCGAATTTTGAAGAAACGATGGGCCGCATTTTGTTGTCCGTTGTTGAGAAACTGCTCCAGTATCTTTGAGTCAAGAATAAAAATCCTCTAACTCACAATGTTATAAATGTGTTTGTACTTATTAAATCTTATAATGAGAAAATAATTATTTTTTTCTATAGACAAAGGTAATATCCTGAAAATATATAAAGTTAATTAACTTATTATACGCAAGTCGTTTTACATTCTGAAAAATGAAATAATACATAATACACTTATGATTAACTTGATATTCCTTCGTTTGCTTGCAAACTATGTACCTGATAGCACTTTCTAGCATTCAATGCTGCCGTTGTTTATTTATTTATTTATTTATTGCTTATTTATTTATTGCTTAGGACTTAGGATTTATTGCTTAGACTGCTTTGGACTGGAGTTGATGATGCGTTATGCAAGCTTGTTGCCGACTGCATATTTTCCAGCAAGGTTCATGTGGAGACCATGACGGGTGAAGTGTTTTGCTGAGAAAAAATTTATTTAAAAAAGTGTTACATATGTTTCTCTCAGTTGGAGTTTTAATTGTTGGTTTGCGTGCTTAATATCGCTTTAGAATAAAAAAATATAGATGATGTCAGCTATTAAGAAAGCAGATAACTTTGAAAATGGAGATACCCCATCATGCTGAAAACTAAAAAAATAGGCTAGCAAAAAAATAAAAAAATATGAAGTAATAAAGTAATCATAAAAGAATGAATGACAATTTATTTTTGTCATTTGACGAAGGTATAAATTTGTCAGTAACAAATTTATTCAACGAAACCACATTTCGCAGTAATAAATTAACACAGTAATAAATTAAATGAAAAAATACGCCATGACTTAATGATACACGTAATGTTCTCACAATCTATATTCCATGTGCTCAAACCTGAAGCGTGTTCTCGGGTCTGATCTCGACTCTTTAATTGACAGTGATTGATGTATCATTCCGTAATATCGTAATTTATTGATCGTATTCAATAAATGTCACTAATTATGTGATGTGTATATAAATTACGGATTTGGTACCAAAACATTTTACCTTATGTCGGATTCAATTCAACAAAGGAATAAACAATGACTTTATTAATGCAGAATGCACTTAAATCAGTCAATCCGACTATGGAATTGAATGTAATTCTTAATGATTTCTATGATATACGCTTTTATGAATATCATAAATTATTTGTTTAGATGGAAACATAATGCAAATAAAATTACATAATATATTTTGGATTTAGAGAATAAAAGCTTTGGACGAGAATCTCGCTAGTAAAATATATACACGATGTAGGCAGAAATCTATTATTGGACTGGGTCGCGAATTAGAGAGCTGAATCGAATGCAAGTTGCCGAAGAGCATGTCCCAAGTGCTCAATTTCAATTAAGTTGTTCGCGGACCCGCCATTGTCAACAGACTAATTAGATTGAAACTTAATCAAGAATATATAAGTTATAATAATTATTAATAATTAATTTCATGTAATGTAATATATAACTCGAATTGAATGTCATAACTCATCACGGACTTAAGGAATAAACATTTGTTCCACATCCTGTAATCACGTTCCAAATATATTAACTATGGCTATAGAAATGCAGAAATTTAGTCAGTCATCCCGCCTACGGAATCGCATGCAAGTCTATGGGATGCACGTCCTGAGCGTTAACTACTCAAACAACTTGTTCGGCGAAGCCGGCTGTGTCAACAGACAGATCTCATTTGGGCGGGGTCGTGGGGGCGGAGCTGGGCGGGGCGGAGCGGAGCGTGGCGGGGCGGAGCGGACCGGAGCGGGGCGGGGAGCGGGTCGCAAGCTGCGTGGCCGGCAACGGCTGCGGACCTCGGGAGGCATCCGAACCCGCTAACCCAATTACCTTGAATGCGCCTCCTCATGCGTGGGGTCTATTCTAATCACGCTGGATAAATACGCTCTTTCAAACTTGCGCTTTTAAACAGCACTCCTGTTTGCAGGCTGCGGCGGCAACGGCGACGGTGGACGAATGATGGATATTGCGAGGGCGACGGGTGTTTCGAGGGGAGCGGGCGGTGGGACGATAGGGCCGAAGGGGTGAGGTGGGGGAAAATGGTGCGGCAGGGGAAATGGGGCGGTCGGGGCGAGTTGGCGACGATACAAGGGGAAGGATTGGCCAGTGGTAGTGATGGTGGTATAACAGGCGTGGGGGAGAGGCGTAGCCGATGAGAGTGGAGGGGATTGTGCCTGGTGCGCGGTGGCGGCGGCAGCGGTGGGGGCGGCGGTGGCTGCGCCCGCCAACGCCGAATTACCCATTCTCTTTGTCGAAATAAGCACGCGGCAACTTTTTGAAATTTGCATTTTATTCTTGGGGGAGGCGTGCGATGGCTGTGCGAAGTGGCGTGGGGGTGAGGAGCGGGAGGGAACGGCCGCGGAAGGAGGGGTGAGAAGGGGTGAGAAGGGCGGGAGCCGAGGAGAGTTGTGAATGCGGCCGCTGCCGACGGTCAGTCTCCCCCGGGCGGTTCGGAGCGCTGGCGGGCGAAAGGGGCGCGAAGAGGGAAGGGCGGAGGCAGTTGAAATGGCGAGAGTGAATGAGAATTTAGCGTTTCTCAGCACGTCAGCTGGGTTAGGCAATAGCTATTAGTACATGTAGTGCATGCATACTCGTGAGGTGGCGGTGTTTCTGCATTGGAGAGTGAGATCCGGCGTCGTTCTACACGTCGGAGTTTCTCTCTCTCTCTCTCTCTCTTCCTCTTTCTTTCCCTCTGTCTCTCTATCTATCTATCTATCTATCTATCTATCTATGTATATATCTATCTCTCAATCTCTGGCTCTGTCTCTATCTATCCAGAGCTCTCCCCCCCTCTCTCTCTCTCTCCAGATATATCCGCCACCGAGGCACCGCTCCAGCCGGGACAAGCCCGGCATGTGTAGTTCTGGAGGGGAGGTATCAAGAATAAGGAAGGAAAATGGCAAGAGTTCGGTCCGTCCCCTGTTTGTTACTCCGCTGTTACAGATGTTTCTGGCGTTAAGATTGAAGGAATGCATTCCAGAGAATGTAAGATCCATAAAGATCCTTTGAGCGTCAGTTGACCGGACTGAGCCAAATTAAATTTTCCCTTCGCTCAGCACCCAAACCAGAGTTTAAATTGCGCGAGGATACACGTAAATGTGATATCTACTGATCTGTAAATGCGTTAATCTTAACACTGACGCGCTAGAAGGCAATGGCAAACCACACGAAGCATACTCGTAACATGCTCAGACACAGTCTCAGCATAGGGACTTATTTATTCGGCTGAGATAATACCAGAAGGCTTAAGCCTTTAAAAGGTTTGCATTAGATTATTAATAAATAAGCAAATAAATATGTTCAATTGTGGCAGCAGATATATTGTGGCAATCCATAATTATTAAGAATTGAAGAAGTATCAACCACAAAGTACTTTACAATAAAATGGATATTAATTTTTAATATCCTGGCTATTAAATCTTAATATTAAATAATATTGTTACATACTTCGTCGTTGACACCATCTAGATCCTTAATCAAATAAATATGTAGGGAGCGTAGGCTTCCGCGGCCAGTCAGCATTTACTGGGCTGTCCGGGTGACGCCCCGGCCATGGCGAAGGCACCTTCGCCATGGACGCGGCGTCACCCGGACAGCCAAGTAAATAAATAAATATGTAGTTAAATAAAATAAATACCTTCAACAGGGGCTCATCCCATCTGTTGTGCTTTCGCTCGGCGATTTGATTAACGGAATTTGCGGTATCGAGGCTTGGCCAGTAGTAAGGAAACGCGACGGATGCCCTGAAGAGGGCGGGTGCCTGAGAGGGCGCAAGAACGTTGGCAGTCGAACCGGCCCGCGTCCACGTCGTGCAGTCCGGCCGCTTCCTCGGTCGCGTTTGGATATTAGTAGATGGGATATGAGAGTCCGGGGCCAGGAAGTGCTTATCTTATCAGCTTATCTTATCTACTTCCGGTCCACCGCCCCCACATCCGGTGTCAACAACCGGCGCCACCAATTATAATGGCAGGAAGTGCTTATCTTATCAGCTCTTATCAGCTTATCTTATCGACTTCCGCCCACCCCTCCTCCTCCCCCGCCCCTCCCCCTCCCCCCCGCCCCCACCCCACTTCCGATGTCAACAACCGGCGCCACCCATTATAATGCCCCGCCGAATGTCAACAACCCCCTCCCCCTCCCCCTCCCCACTTGCGCCCACCCCCTCCCCCTCCCACCCACCCCTCCGATGTAAACAACCGGCGCCACCAATTATAATGCCCCCCCTCCCCCACCCCCTCCTCCGCCCACCCGATGTAAACAACCGGCGCCACCAATTATAATGCCCCCCCTCCCCCTCCTCCGCCCGATGTAAACAACCGGCGCCACCATTTATAATGCCCCCACCGACCGAGGTCAATGACCCCACCCTTGCGACCTCTGGCGGCGAATGGTGGAAGTGTGTGCGCACTCTGGCGGTGAATTGTGGAAGCGTATGTGTCTGCGCTCTGGTGGTGAATTGTGGAAGCGTGTGTGTGTGTATATGTTTCAAAAATGCTGCTGCCTGACGCGGATTCGAACCAGCCTCAATCCCCCTGAGGCGACCAGCACTTTGGCTCTGAGCTACGGTGACATCTCGAGTCAAGCTGTCTGCTTTGGGGTACAGATATTACACGCGGTCGGGAGGCTGGCGGCCGGGTGGATGATAAGGGGGGGCAGGGGCGGGCGGCTGAGGGTGCGCGCTGCGGAAGTAGATAAGATAGCGGGGGGCAGGGGGCGCTGAAGGCGCGCGCTGGCGGCAAGGACCGGATGTTGATAAGATAGCGGCGGGCAGGAGCCGGCGCGGGTGTCAGAGGACGCGCATGCGCAGACTAATGAGTATAGAGATGTGCGCGCTCTCTATGAGCGATTCGGGGAACGAGAGGAGATGGCGCTGTGAGCTACGTCGGGGCGCGCATTTTGAATGCACTCTATATAAGATAGCCAGCCGCGCGTCTCTCTCTCTCGAGTCGAGAGCGCTGACGCTAGCTGTCCCGCTGAAAAGACTTTCATAATAAAAAAAGGGAAACTCTAAAAGGCGGTGACAGGGAAAAAACAAATGAAAAATCAGATCAATTGAAAGAATGTTTCTTTCTAACGAAAACAAATGAATAAAAATTAAAGTCATTAAATTTCATTCAAAGAATGTAAATAAGATAGAAGATAGCAAAAAATACAGATCAAAGACGCAAATGTTTAGAATGCACACACACAATCTTAGATCCTAACTGCTTGCACTTGTATTTTCATATTGTTATACTACGCTTTATAACCCTCTGTACATAGGCTAGATTGTCAAAACGAGTACAACCTCGAGACTGTGCTGACGTAGATGGGCGTCAATCTTCGTCACTGTGGGCTGGAGGCCGGAGCCGTATTTTCGAATGGGCAACACAGCGTCTGGATGGATTGACGAACGCGAGTGCTGTCGCAGTGCCGACCGGTGAAGGAAGTGGCCGAGTCGAGTCCAGCAAACACTTCAGCGTCGTGAGAATAAAGTCTTCCGATTCAGGAGGCCTCCTTTTTGTTTACTTTATTGTTAAATTGCCATTGAACATGCAGGAAGAAGGAACATTTATTATGTGAAGATTTTATTAATTTTTATCAAAGAAAAGTTAAAATAGCTCGGCTACTTACCGCTGCTATTGAATCTAAAGGTTCTGCAATGCTATATGTTTAGGAATAGGAAAAAAATGACGGCTGCAACTTTATTTCTTCTTAAGCATCTAATATATTAGAAAATTCTCCATTCACTTCCATTACATTTTTTGATTCAAATATTTTTTGCGAGATTGTGAAGAGTTCCTTACCTTCTTCGGGCACGCTTGTGGACTTGTTGCGGCAAGCCGAAGCGTAGGTCGGCGCCAGCCACTGCTCGTATGGGGACTTTAGCAGTTGACGTGTCGGACTATTAAATAAATCAATCGACTGAAGCGCTTTATAATTTTAAATCGAATTTTTAAAATGTTACTTTTTAATGAAATAATTTTTTTTTGTTTTGTTTATTTTCCATGTAAAATTTACGAATTGAAATATCTTTAGATAATACTAGTATTGAATTATGAATAAAGATAATTATTAAAAATAAGTAAGAAAATGGTTTATAGTTAATATTTAAAATAATGTCACCTTTGTGAATACAAGAATGTTTATTATCAAATGCATTTTTTTATATTTACGGAAAGATCAAGTTTACCGTTAATAATGTCATCAAAATTATAAAAAATGTTTACTTTTATGTTAAATTGCGATTGAACATGCAGGAAGAAGAAACATTTATTTTACTGAGTGAATATTTTATTAATTATTATCAAAGAAAAGTTAAAACAGATCATCAAAGGAGAAGTACAGTGCATCTTGAATTCATAAATACAGCCGCTCATAAATTCATTCCGGTACCACCGGTACCTAGTGATACCACCGGTATACCACCGGTATTCTAGTGAAGGAATACAAGAAAGCGAATGTACAAGGGTTTCAAAATTACTTAAGAGAACGATATGGCGAGTTTCTTAGAATAGGAGGAGGAATCGATGAAATATGGGGAGAGTTTAAAAATATTTTAGTAAATGCTGAGCAGACTTTTGTACCCAGTAAATTATTAAAAAGTAACAGCGACCCGGAATATTATAATGCAAAGATTAGGCGATTGAAAAGAAAAACCAGAGAAGCATTTAACAACAGACACCGTAGTGAAAATCATATGACTTTATTTCGAAATTATACAAAAGTATTAGGGAAGGAAAAGAAAATGGCAGAGGAACGTCATTTAAAACATATTCTTGATGCGGAGGGCAGTAATAATTGGTCGGCATTTTTTAAATACGTTCGTAGAAGGAAAGGAAGTAAAGACGAGATTCCAGTTGTTCGTGTTAATAATTCGCCAATAACGGATCACAGGGAAAAAGCGCAGGCTTTTAACGCATATTTCAGCTCGGTTTTCAAGCAGAAATCTAACAGTATTCAGATACCAACGCTGGTAGATAGATGTAGTTTTCATATTGATGTAAATACTTTGCGGCAAAGAATAAAATTAATGAAAAGAGGAAAATCACAAGGTCCTGATGGTATTTCCACGGACATCATTAAATTAGGCGGAGAGGCAATTCTACCTTATTTAATTAGATTATTTAATGTATCAATAAACAACGCTTGCGTACCGAAAGATTGGAAGCTGGCTCTCGTAGTACCTATTTTTAAAAGTGGCGACAAGACAATAATTAGTAACTATAGGCCGGTAAGCCTTACATCAGTCGTATGCAAACTAATGGAACATCTAATTTCAAGCTATATCAGGAAAGAATGGGAGGGCAGGGAGTGGCTTTATCAGGGTCAGCACGGTTTCAGAAATGGTTTCTCATGCGAAAGTCAGCTAGTCTCACTTCTACAGGACCTAGCCGACGTAGTTGATGAAGGGAAAAGGGTCGACGCGATAGTAATAGATTTTTCCAAAGCTTTTGATGTTGTTCCACACGATCGTCTTATAAAGAAATTAATAGATTCGGGTATAGACACTAGAGTGGTAGCGTGGATAAACGAACTACTCCGAGACGGGAAACAGAAAGTTCGAATCGGTAGTAACTTATCAACCTCGAGAAGCGTCACGTCAGGAATTCCACAAGGAAGTGTAATCGGACCACTCATGTTTCTGACCTTCGTGAATGAATTGCCGACTAATTTAGCTTCAAATGTACGACTCTTTGCAGATGACTGTGTAATCTATAGGATTATCAATTCGGAGAAAGACGAGGATATTTTGCAGCAAGACTTAGACAAATTACATATCTGGACAGAAACAAACGGCATGGAAATAAACAGTTCAAAGAGTAAGTCCATCACGTTTGGAAGGGGTCGAAGTTACAATGAATCTGCGTACAAACTGAACAATAATGTTATACCTCGAGTCACGTCTTGCAAATACTTATGAATACAGCTAGACAGTAAATTGAGCTGGGAAAATCAAGTCAATTTCGTTGTAGGGAAAGCCTGGAAATCTTTACATTTTGTTATGCGGATACTGAAAAAGAGTACAGTGAGAGCCAAAGAACTAGCGTATATGTCATTAGTGCGACCTACATTAGAATATGGCGCAGTATGTTGGGACCCATACAGAATTTTGCAACAAAGAAATCTAGAAAAGGTCCAGCGTAGAGCATCAAAATTTACTTTCAGGGGTACCAAGAATAAAAGGTTATGGGAGTCACTCGAAAGGAGAAGATTAAAGTCACGTCTCTATGCAATGTATAAAGCGTACACAGGCCTTCGAGCGTGGAAGGAAATTCAAAGTCGATTAGGGAAACCTACATATTTCGGCAGAGCGGATCACATGCACAAAATTCAGACAAGAATTCAGAAAACGGACGTTGGGAAATATTCATTCGCGAATCGCACTATTAGGGACTGGAACAGTTTGCCAGTGACAATCTTCGATCCCTTTCCTCAAAGCCTGAGCAAATTTAAAAATAAATTAGTTTCTTGAATGTGGATATGTTATAAATATATTTAATAAAATTCAGTGTAATTACCTATGTTTTCTTTGAAATTAAGTACTATTATTATTGTTGTTATTATTATTAATGTTATTATTATCCTTATTATTATTATTATTATTATTATTATTATTATTATGATTATGTGCAGTGCAGTGGCGTGAAGTGCAGTGACGTTGTGTAACTGAGAGAAGCGAGTGAGTAAGAAAGACATTACAGCTCGTATTGCAGTGCGGTGAAGTGTGGTGAAGTGAAGTTAGGTGAAGTGAAGTTAGGTGAAGTGAAGTTAGGTGAAGTGGAGTTCAATGAAAGATTGCACGGTGAAATATTCATGTGATTTTGTGAAGTTTGTATAGTTGTTAAGTTAGTGTATTCTGCCACCAAGTTCTCACACTTAATTGCAGAATTATTAATAAATCTAAATAAATCTCTTCCCTACTCCTTTAGTGTAAATAGGAGCTACTGTCTCTATTTTTTTTTCTTCTTTCAACTGTTTTGTTGTTTCAAACTGTAGACTGATTGATTTTGAAAGATTTATGCACAATGACCGCTATAACAATGAATTCATTTATTTGAATATTTCATTTGAGGTGTGACTGCATTGATATCCAGTTATTTTCTTCTTCTCCCGAGATTGTTACTCAATGCATATTTTTATTATTGTTGTCATTGTTAATAGCATTATTATATAAGTAGTAATAGTTGTAGTAAAATGAGAAAACTAGATATATTTTATTTAAAAAATGAAACAAAAGATTTTGAAATGTAAACTCATTTGCCCTCCAAAACAATAATTTTACTGTATTATATTTTTATTTCTACTAGATCCCTCGCCGCTTCAGAGAACATTTCTTTATTTATTTTTATTCATTTAGCGTCAACAAACAATTCATAAAACGCAGTGTTATATACGTCTGAGAAGTAAAATCTGTTCACGTTTTCTTGAAGTTCGAAGTCTCTTCATTCTCTCTCTTTATTATACTTCATTGAATTAAGAATAAAAGTAACAAGACCGTTCTTGTCAATACTTGCTAACAAGAAAGATTCCCTCCCGTGCAATAGACACTATTTACCTCGGCAAACGAGTCTTTTACTTGATGGTATTGGTGCAGAATAATGCGTCGTGCTTCTAGACGTTTACTTTATTAGATTGAAAGAGTAATGTTTAATTTGCAACGTATGAAGCGACAGCTTTCCAAAAAACTTAATATTTATCCATATCTCGAAAAGTGTGCAAATAATACACATGTTTGCGAAATTCCGCCTACAACTTTTATAATTACAAGGAATACTCTTATTTATCTTATCTTCGGTGAAAACTTTACCTCTCAAATGTACACATTCTTGAACCATTTTTATCAAGTGTCCTATTTATATGAAAGTGCAGCTGGCATTTTTTGTTCTTTCTCATTTTGTTCATTTTTCATTAATCTCTCATTATAATCTGTTTTTAACAATTTATCTGTTGACGAATTGAATATTTTTAGCCAAATTATAGAATTATTATTGAATATTTTTAGCGTACATAATAATAAATTATTATTTCCGAATACTCCGTTTTTCTTTCACAAGGTACGCTTTCATAGGTCTAAATAAAATGAAACACCCAAAGCATAATATATTTCAATTGATGAATCAAGTAGCAATAACTGGAGTTTTTAAATACCTTCCTACATTTATTTCCCAATAATTTAATTCATCTAAGAGAAATTTGCGAGATAATTTGGTGTACTATAAATATGACAGTGGTAAAAATCACTCAAGGCGACATTTCTAAATATTTCATCGCCAAACATTTCTAACAAATGTATTGTCTGTTATTTCGATTAGGATACGCGAGATATTATTGCGTGCGCGACAGATTATGAGAGCAGAGAACTATTCCTATACAAGTCTATTCCTATAACCAAGTTTCGAATTCATTCGCAGAAAGACAGTTTAATATGCTAAGAGACGAGTGGCAGAACAACCAAATACACGTGATGTTGGCAACACCACAACAGTGAAAAAAAAATTGGAACTATCCGAAATCGTTTATACCAGATTGTTCCAGCAGGGTTTGGATCAAAAATAATTAAGATATTGGCAATTTTAAAGTTGGGTGGAACCATCACGGCTATTATCATCCCCAGCTCTGTTACCTCCGCCCAAAATAAGATAGCGAGTTCTTTCACGAAGGACAGGAACATATTATTGAAAATTTTAGTAGATTTCGCGAAATATGGCGTGCAATATGTGCTATTTACAAACATTATAAAAACAAGATTTTCTCAAAACTGACTCCAATACGAGACTCTTCGTTATTTATTCAATTCGAAACGATTTTTCAGAAAAAAGCTAAACAAAATGATAACGGGCTCGCAGGCCTGAAGATCCAGCGGTCGGGCGGGGGCCCCCCTCACCCCCCCCCTCACCCCCCCCCCGCGACCGGATGTTTCGGTTGATAGAGGGTGCAAACAGAAAAAAATATTTTATGAGGTTGAACTCTATTCAATTTTCATGCATACTAATCAACAAAGAAATACACCAAACACGTAAGTGCGGCGACATGGTGCATTTTAGAATATGTGTTTGAATATTGCAAGAAGACAAGAAAGATCCCATCATTCAAATTTTTTACTTCAAATTTTAGGCAAAAATTATATATTATATCGAGATACATCATATTTCAGCTTAGAACCAGCCATTATTAACTTACTACATGCAATACACACAATGAATTCATTTTTTGAATGAACAATAGTGCAGAAGTTTTCTGTCAATTGGATACATTGCGTATTTTGATGTTGTCTGATTGTAGCGTTTCCAATATTCAGTAATGGTTTTGAAAATACTTGTTCCATCGAATCATTATGTAAATCGCATATTTATAGTCCATCGAAGTGTTTCAACGTTTTTCCATAAAAATGATTGTTTCAAACATACGTTATTCTCATCAACATAAGTGGAGTGAGAAATGTCAGGTATGTCTATGGGAACAGATAGTAGTAAAACAGCTCCAGCGAAGAGTTGATTATTACCGTTTATTTCTTGCATAGTTGTGTGAAAAGTTTCAAGAGAATGGCCTCATAGCACACTTATCCCAGATAATATTTGAATTTTTTTCGTAACACTGCAAACATTCCGCTTTTGTTTCTAATATTACACATTGCAATTGGTTTACTGTGAATGACTAATGACAGATTCAAAGCTGAATGCACCGTTCGTCCGCCATCGAACAAAATCCACGCTTCCACCCTCGCCGCTGGACAGAGCAAACCAACTCTATCAAGTGCTTATCAACTCTATCCCCAGTGTGCGTCTATTATTTGGGATAAAAGATTTAAGAAAGAATTTAATTATATAATTATTATAAAAATGATTACATATCATTTAAACGAAAAATATTGTCGCCAACCAGAATGCCGTGTTATAGGAAGTAAATGCTACATCCAATAGTAAATACCCAAGGAATAAGTGATAGCAAGGAATTATAATTATGTGTTCTATGCCGAATGATAGAAGGGAAGTGTATTCTCGAGGCACGGGTATTACATATTAACCTAACGTATCAACTTTACCTTTCTAAGGACTTATCGACAGTAGCTGCTTTTTAACTAAGGAACTAAACAAATACAAAAAACATTGCCATCGAAAGTATCATAAACGCCTTTTTCAATTTGCAAAACTGCAAGAAACACCATTTCCGACACTTCTGCTGCTGGGTTGTATGCATAAAAATTTAAAATGTCTAAACAATCGTGTCTTATAAAAAATACAAATATTTACAATGAGCAATCAGTATGAATACATTTTACAATTCCGAAAAGTTGGGGTTTCATAAGAAAGTGTCTGCCATCGGAGAAATTTCAAATTCACTATCATATAATATACTACCAAGAATGTAGTAATTTTGTACTGGACTATACACAATTAAAAAACGGATGCAATTGAAACACTTTATGGGTTCATTTCTGATTTTTTCTCATTTTCAGTCAAAAATTAGGCCTATGGACACTTTGGGGTGGTGATTTAGGTATAATAATTTTATTTTTATGATAATAAAACGCAAAAATTGTAATTTTTTATTTATGAGTGAAATCTCAAATATGCTACTTACCGCTGTTATTGAATCTAAAGGTTCTGCAATGTTTATGTCTAGAGAAAAAAATGAAGCCTGCAACTTTAGTTGTTCTTAAGCAATTACCCTAATATATTAGAAAATTCTCCATTCAATTCCAATTCATTTTTTTTTGTTGCAAATATTTTATGTTTAAAAACATTCAAGCAATTATTCCTTTGATGCATAGAACAGAGCAATCCAGTGCTGATGTGTTTAAGATTCTACTGCAATTTTGAATCAAAGCAGAATTTTCATAGCGGGCTCCCGACAATCCACTCGCTTGATCAATTTTATGTCAATGACTCTTCTAGTGAAATTGTAACTGAGCCAGTCACTCAGACCGTTTGAAATGTATGCAGGAATGTTAAAATCACATAAGTCGCAATGTTTAAAAGCTGTTTTTAACGGCATTTCTTGGTTGAGAAAACGGAGTATTCCCCACCCCATGCCCGTCACTTGATCCAGAAACTTTTCATTATGCTAAGACATATTTACGAGACTGCGGGAGATTAAAACGCCGCGCATTGTAGCCTCTACACAGGGTTTGGATGTATATTCAATCTTTTTATTGATAATCACAATGTTGTATTCAAAAAAAATCTTATGACATATGATAAGAAGTAAGAAATATGTGATGTTCAGTGCGCTTCGTACGAAAAGTACATGTTCACTTAAAAAAATAAAAAAATTCACAATAGAACGCATTTGTAATAAGAGACACATTACAAAGAATTTGCCTTCACAATTTTGAGACGGGGCCCCCCGGGGAAGTTTTCTCAAATTTTACCGTAAAGATCCAAAGGAAAGAATTGCACCTCCCGCGAACCTTCGGACATTTTCTTCAAACATTTTTTCTGCGTCTTTTTCAATGGTACTCAAGCAGTAGGCTGAAATGTGGATTTCTCTCGAATATCAGGAAACAGGGGGGGGGGGACATTATCACAGACCACTCCCGGGCTTCGGCACCCTCACTATCTCCAAGCACCCTCGCGCGCTTGCCGCGGAGCACGCCCCCCCCCCCCCCCACGCCAGTCGCCGGCGGTGGAGCGAGACGTGATGGTGAATGTGGTGGTGATGGTGGTGGTGGTGATGGTGGTGGTGGTGATGGTGGTGGTGGTGATGGTGGTGGTGGTGATGGTGGTGGTGGTGATGGTGGTGGTGGTGATGGTGGTGGTGGTGATGGTGGTGGTGGTGGTGGTGGTGGTGGTGACATTTCTAAAAATTTAAAAAACTTTCAGGCCCAGAAATACCTTCTGTTGAACTTTTGGAGTAATTTCCATAATTGTGTCATGGTTTAAAGGCAATCGACAACTACTCAGAGAACTAATAATAAACCCTCCTAGACTACATTTCTAAAAATTTCAAAAACTTTCAGGCCCAGAAATACCTTCTGTTGAACTTTTGGAGTAATTTCCATAATTGTGTCATGGTTTAAAGGCAATCGACAACTACTCAGAGAACTAATAATAAACCCTCCTAGACTACATTTCTAAAAATTTCAAAAACTTTCAGGCCCAGAAATACCTTCTGTTGAACTTTTGGAGTAATTTCCATAATTGTGTCATGGTTTAAAGGCAATCGACAACTACTCAGAGAACTAATAATAAACCCTCCTAGACTACATTTCTAAAAATTTCAAAAACTTTGAGGCTCAGAAATACCTTCTGTTGAACTTTTGGAGGAATTTGCACAATTTGTTGTTCATTTATATAGATGTAGACGAACCACTTCTTCCGGCACCGCCACCATTTCTGGGCCTGAAAGTTTTTTAAATTTTTAGAAATGTCACCACCACCACCACCACCACCACCACCACCATCACCACCACCACCATCACCACCACCACCATCACCACCACCACCATCACCACCACCACCATCACCACCACCACCATCACCACCACCACCATCACCACCACCACCATCACCACCACCACCATCACCACCACATTCACCATCACGTCTCGCTCCACCGCCGGCGACTGGCGTGGGGGGGGGGGGCGTGCTCCGCGGCAAGCGCGCGAGGGTGCTTGGAGATAGTGAGGGTGCCGAAGCCCGGGAGTGGTCTGTGATAATGTCCCCCCCCCCTGTTTCCTGATATTCGAGAGAAATCCACATTTCAGCCTACTGCTTGAGTACCATTGAAAAAGACGCAGAAAAAATGTTTGAAGAAAATGTCCGAAGGTTCGCGGGAGGTGCAATTCTTTCCTTTGGATCTTTACGGTAAAATTTGAGAAAACTTCCCCGGGGGGCCCCGTCTCAAAATTGTGAAGGCAAATTCTTTGTAATGTGTCTCTTATTACAAATGCGTTCTATTGTGAATTTTTTTATTTTTTTAAGTGAACATGTACTTTTCGTACGAAGCGCACTGAACATCACATATTTCTTACTTCTTATCATATGTCATAAGATTTTTTTTGAATACAACATTGTGATTATCAATAAAAAGATTGAATATACATCCAAACCCTGTGTAGAGGCTACAATGCGCGGCGTTTTAATCTCCCGCAGTCTCGTAAATATGTCTTAGCATAATGAAAAGTTTCTGGATCAAGTGACGGGCATGGGGTGGGGAATACTCCGTTTTCTCAACCAAGAAATGCCGTTAAAAACAGCTTTTAAACATTGCGACTTATGTGATTTTAACATTCCTGCATACATTTCAAACGGTCTGAGTGACTGGCTCAGTTACAATTTCACTAGAAGAGTCATTGACATAAAATTGATCAAGCGAGTGGATTGTCGGGAGCCCGCTATGAAAATTCTGCTTTGATTCAAAATTGCAGTAGAATCTTAAACACATCAGCACTGGATTGCTCTGTTCTATGCATCAAAGGAATAATTGCTTGAATGTTTTTAAACATAAAATATTTGCAACAAAAAAAAAATGAATTGGAATTGAATGGAGAATTTTCTAATATATTAGGGTAATTGCTTAAGAACAACTAAAGTTGCAGGCTTCATTTTTTTCTCTAGACATAAACATTGCAGAACCTTTAGATTCAATAACAGCGGTAAGTAGCATATTTGAGATTTCACTCATAAATAAAAAATTACAATTTTTTGCGTTTTATTATCATAAAAATAAAATTATTATACCTAAATCACCACCCCAAAGTGTCCATAGGCCTAATTTTTGACTGAAAATGAGAAAAAATCAGAAATGAACCCATAAAGTGTTTCAATTGCATCCGTTTTTTAATTGTGTATAGTCCAGTACAAAATTACTACATTCTTGGTAGTATATTATATGATAGTGAATTTGAAATTTCTCCGATGGCAGACACTTTCTTATGAAACCCCAACTTTTCGGAATTGTAAAATGTATTCATACTGATTGCTCATTGTAAATATTTGTATTTTTTTATAAGACACGATTGTTTAGACATTTTAAATTTTTATGCATACAACCCAGCAGCAGAAGTGTCGGAAATGGTGTTTCTTGCAGTTTTGCAAATTGAAAAAGGCGTTTATGATACTTTCGATGGCAATGTTTTTTGTATTTGTTTAGTTCCTTAGTTAAAAAGCAGCTACTGTCGATAAGTCCTTAGAAAGGTAAAGTTGATACGTTAGGTTAATATGTAATACCCGTGCCTCGAGAATACACTTCCCTTCTATCATTCGGCATAGAACACATAATTATAATTCCTTGCTATCACTTATTCCTTGGGTATTTACTATTGGATGTAGCATTTACTTCCTATAACACGGCATTCTGGTTGGCGACAATATTTTTCGTTTAAATGATATGTAATCATTTTTATAATAATTATATAATTAAATTCTTTCTTAAATCTTTTATCCCAAATAATAGACGCACACTGGGGATAGAGTTGATAAGCACTTGATAGAGTTGGTTTGCTCTGTCCAGCGGCGAGGGTTGGAAGCGTGGATTTTGTTCGATGGCGGACGAACGGTGCATTCAGCTTTTGAATCTGTCATTAGTCATTCACAGTAAACCAATTGCAAATGTGTAATATTAGAAACAAAAGCGGAATGTTTTGCAGTGTTACGAAAAAAAATTCAAATATTATCTGGGATAAAGTGTGCTATGAGGGCCATTCTCTTGAAACTTTTTCACACAACTATGCAAGAAATAAACGGTAATAATCAACTCTTTCGCTGGAGCTGTTTTTACTACTAATAGACATACCTGACATTTCTCACTCCACTTATGTTGATGAGAATAACGTATGTTTGAAACAATCATTTTTATGGAAAAACGTTGAAACACTTCGATGGACTATAAATATGCGATTTACATAATGATTCGATGGAACAAGTATTTTCAAAACCATTACTGAATATTGGAAACGCTACAATCAGACAACATCAAAATACGCAATGTATCCAATTGACAGAAAACTTCTGCACTATTGTTCATTCAAAAAATGAATTCATTGTGTGTATTGCATGTAGTAAGTTAATAATGGCTGGTTCTAAGCTGAAATATGATGTATCTCGATATAATATATAATTTTTGCCTAAAATTTGAAGTAAAAAATTTGATGATGGGATCTTTCTTGTCTTCTTGCAATATTCAAACACATATTCTAAAATGCACCATGTCGCCCGCACTTACGTGTTTGGTGTATTTCTTTTGTTGATTAGTATGCATGAAAATTGAATAGAGTTCAACCTCATAAAATATTTTTTTTCTGTTTTGCACCCTCTATCAACCGGAAACATCCGGTCGCGGGGGGGGGGTGAGGGGGGGGTGAGGGGGGCCCCCGCCCGACCGCTGGATCTTCAGGCCTGCGAGCCCGTTATCATTTTGTTTAGCTTTTTTCTGAAAAATCGTTTCGAATTGAATAAATAACGAAGAGTCTCGTATTGGAAGTCAGTTTTGAGAAAATCTTGTTTTTATAATGTTTGTAAATAGCACATATTGCACGCCATATTTCGCGAAATCTACTAAAATTTTCAATAATATGTTCCTGTCCTTCGTGAAAGAACTCGCTATCTTATTTTGGGCGGAGGTAACAGAGCTGGGGATGATAATAGCCGTGATGGTTCCACCCAACTTTAAAATTGCCAATATCTTAATATTTTTGATCCAAACCCTGCTGGAACAATCTGGTATAAACGATTTCGGATAGTTCCAATTTTTTTTTCACTGTTGTGGTGTTGCCAACATCACGTGTATTTGGTTGTTCTGCCACTCGTCCTCTTAGCATATTAAACTGTCTTTCTGCGAATGAATTCGAAACTTGGTTATAGGAATAGGACTTGTATAGGAATAGTTCTCTGCTCTCATAATCTGTCGCGCACGCAATAATATCTCGCGTATCCCAATCGAAATAACAGACAATACATTTGTTAGAAATGTTTGGCGATGAAATATTTAGAAATGTCGCTTGAGTGATTTTTACCACTGTCATATTTATAGTACACCAAATTATCTCGCAAATTTCTCTTAGATGAATTAAATTATTGGGAAATAAATGTAGGAAGGCGTATTTAAAAACTCTCAGTTATTGCTACTTGATTCATCAATTGAAATATATTATGCTTGGGTGTTTCATTTTATTTAGACCTATGAAAGCGTACCTTGTGAAAGAAAAACGGAGTATTCGGAATAATAATTTATTATTATGTACGCTAAAAATATTCAATAATAATTCTATAATTTGGCTAAAAATATTCAATTCGTCAACAGATAAATTGTTAAAAACAGATTATAATGAGAGATTAATGAAAAATGAACAAAATGAGAAAGAACAAAAAATGCCAGCTGCACTTTCATATAAATAGGACACTTGATAAAAATGGTTCAAGAATGTGTACATTTGAGAGGTAAAGTTTTCACCGAAGATAAGATAAATAAGAGTATTCCTTGTAATTATAAAAGTTGTAGGCGGAATTTCGCAAACATGTGTATTATTTGCACACTTTTCGAGATATGGATAAATATTAAGTTTTTTGGAAGCTGTCGCTTCATACGTTGCAATTAAACATTACTCTTTCAATCTAATAAAGTAAACGTCTAGAAGCACGACGCATTATTCTGCACCAATACCATCAAGTAAAAGACTCGTTTGCCGAGGTAAATAGTGTCTATTGCACGGGAGGGAATCTTTCTTGTTAGCAAGTATTGACAAGAACGGTCTTGTTACTTTTATTCTTAATTCAATGAAGTATAATAAAGAGAGAGAATGAAGAGACTTCGAACTTCAAGAAAAGACGTGAACAAGATTTTACTTCTCAGACGTATATAACACTGCGTTTTATGAATTGTTTGTTGACGCTAAATGAATAAAAATAAATAAAGAAAATGTTCTCTGAAGCGGCGAGGGATCTAGTAGAAATAAAAATATAAACAGTAAAATTATTGTTTTGGAGGGCAAATGAGTTACATTTCAAAATCTTTTGTTTCATTTTGTAAATAAAATATATCTAGTTTTCTCATTTTACTACAACTATTACTACTTATATAATAATGCTATTAACAATGACAACAATAATAAAAATATGCATTGAGTAACAATCTCGGGAGAAGAAGAAAATAACTGGATATCAATGCAGTCACACCTCAAATGAAATATTCATATAAATGAATTCATTGTTATAGCGGTCATTGTGCATAAATTCTTTCAAAATCAATCAGTCTACAGTTTGAAACAACAAAACAGTTGAAAGAAGAAAAAAAAATAGAGACAGTAGCTCCTATTTACACTAAAGGAGTAGGGAAGAGATTTATTTAGATTTATTAATAATTCTGCAATTAAGTGTGAGAACTTGTGGCAGAATACACTAACTTAACAACTATACAAACTTCACAAATCACATGAATATTTCACCGTGCAATCTTTCATTGAACTCCACTTCACCTAACTTCACTTCACCTAACTTCACTTCACCTAACTTCACTTCACCACACTTCACCGCACTGCAATACGAGCTGTAATGTCTTTCTTACTCACTCGCTTCTCTCAGTTACACAACGTCACTGCACTTCACGCCACTGCACTGCACATAATCATAATAATAATAATAATAATAATAATAATAATAATAAGGATAATAATAACATTAATAATAATAATAACAACAATAATAATAGTACTTAATTTCAAAGAAAACATAGGTAATTACACTGAATTTTATTAAATATATTTATAAAATATCCACATTCAAGAAACTAATTTATTTTTAAATTTGCTCAGGCTTTGAGGAAAGGGATCGAAGATTGTCACTGGCAAACTGTTCCAGTCCCTAATAGTGCGATTCGCGAGATGAATATTTCCCAAACGTCCGTTTTCTGAATTCTTGTCTGAATTTTGTGCATGTGATCCGCTCTGCCGAAATATGTAGGTTTCCCTAATCGACTTTGAATTTCCTTCCACGCTCGAAGCCTGTGTACGCTTTATACATTGCATAGAGACGTGACTTTAATCTTCTCCTTTCGAGTGACTCCATAACCTTTTATTCTTGGTACCCCTGAAAGTAAATTTTGATGCTCTACGCTGGACCTTTTCTAGATTTCTTTGTTGCAAAATTCTGTATGGGTCCCAACATACTGCGCCATATTCTAATGTAGGTCGCACTAATGACATATACGCTAGTTCTTTGGCTCTCACTGTACATCTTTTTCAGTATCCGCATAACAAAATGTAAAGATTTCCAGGCTTTCCCTACAACGAAATTGACTTGATTTTCCCAGCTCAATTTACTGTCTAGCTGTATTCCTAAGTATTTGCAAGACGTGACTCGAGGTATAACATTATTGTTCAGTTTGTACGCAGATTCATTGTAACTTCGACCCCTTCCAAACGTGATGGACTTACTCTTTGAACTGTTTATTTCCATGCCGTTTGTTTCTGTCCAGATATGTAATTTGTCTAAGTCTTGCTGCAAAATATCCTCGTCTTTCTCCGAATTGATAATCCTATAGATTACACAAGTCATCTGCAAAGAGTCGTACATTTGAAGCTAAATTAGTCGGCAATTCATTCACGAAGGTCAGAAACATGAGTGGTCCGATATACACTTCCTTGTGGAATTCCTGACGTGACGCTTCTCGAGGTTGATAAGTTACTACCGATTCGAACTTTCTGTTTCCCGTCTCGGAGTAGTTCGTTTATCCACGCTACCACTCTAGTGTCTATACCCGAATCTATTAATTTCTTTATAAGACGATCGTGTGGAACAACATCAAAAGCTTTGGAAAAATCTATTACTATCGCGTCGACCCTTTTCCCTTCATCAACTACGTCGGCTAGGTCCTGTAGAAGTGAGACTAGCTGACTTTCGCATGAGAAACCATTTCTGAAACCGTGCTGACCCTGATAAAGCCACTCCTGCCCTCCCATTCTTTCCTGATACTAGCTTGAAATTAGATGTTCCATTAGTTTGCATACGACTGATGTAAGCTTACCGGCCTATAGTTACTAATTATTGTCTTGTCGCCACTTTTAAAAATAGGTACTACGAGAGCAGCTTCATCTTTCGGTACGCAAGCGTTGTTTATTGATACATTAAATAATCTAATTAAATAAGGTAGAAATTGCCCTCTCCGCCTAATTTAATGATGTCCGTGGAAATACCATCAGGACCTTGTGATTTTTCCTCTTTTCATTAATTTTATTCTTTGCCGCAAAGTATTTACATCAATATGAAAACTACATCTATCTACCAGCGTTGGTATCTGAATACTTGTTAGATTTCTGCTTGAAAACGAGCTGAAATATGCGTTAAAAGCCTGCGCTTTTTCCCTGTGATCCGTTATTGGCGAATTATTAACACGAACAACTGGAATCTCGTCTTTACTTCCTTTCCTTCTCACGAACGTATTTAAAAAATGCCGACCAATTATTACTGCCCTCCGCACTCAAGAATATGTTTTAATGACGTTCCTCTGCCATTTTCTTTTCCTTCCCTAATACTTTTGTATAATTTCGAAATAAAGTCAGTATGATTTTCACTACGGTGTCTGTTGTTAAAGTGCTTCTCTGGTTTTCTTTTCAATCGCCTAATCTTTGCATTATAATATTCCGGGTCGCTGTACTTTTTAATAATTTACTGGGTACAAAAGTCTGCTCAGCATTTACTAAAATATTTTTAAACTCTCCCCATATTTCATCGATTCCTCCTCCTATTCTAAGAAACTCGCCATATCGTTCTCTTAAGTAATTTTGAAACCCTTGTACATTCGCTTTCCTTGTATTCCTTCACTAGAATACCGGTGGTATACCGGTGGTATCACTAGGTACCGGTGGTACCGGAATGAATTTATGAGCGGCTGTATTTATGAATTCAAGATGCACTGTACTTCTCCTTTGATGATCTGTTTTAACTTTTCTTTGATAATAATTAATAAAATATTCACTCAGTAAAATAAATGTTTCTTCTTCTGCATGTTCAATCGCAATTTAACATAAAAGTAAACATTTTTTATAATTTTGATGACATTATTAACGGTAAACTTGATCTTTCCGTAAATATAAAAAATGCATTTGATAATAACATTCTTGTATTCACAACGGTGACATTATTTTAAATATTAACTATAAACCATTTTCTTACTTATTTTTAATAATTATCTTTATTCATAATTCAATACTAGTATTATCTAAAGATATTTCAATTCGTAAATTTTACATGGAAAATAAACAAAACAAAAAAAAATTATTTCATTAAAAAGTAACATTTTAAAAATTCGATTTAAAATTATAAAGCGCTTCAGTCGATTGACTTTATTTAATAGTCCGACACGTCAACTGCTAAAGTCCCCATACGAGGCAGTGGCTGGCGCCGACCTACGCTTCGGCTTGCCGCAACAAGTCCACAAGCGTGCCCGAAGAAGGTAAGGAACTCTTCACAATCTCGCAAAAAATATTTGAATCAAAAAATGTAATGGAAGTGAATGGAGAATTTTCTAATATATTAGATGCTTAAGAAGAAATAAAGTTGCAGCCGTCATTTGTTTCCTATTCCTAAACATATAGCATTGCAGAACCTTTAGATTCAATAGCAGCGGTAAGTAGCCGAGCTATTTTTAACTTTTCTTTGATAAAAATTAATAAAATCTTCACATAATAAATGTTCCTTCTTCCTGCATGTTCAATGGCAATTTAACAATAAAGTAAACAAAAAGGAGGCCTCCTGAATCGGAAGACTTTATTCCTCACGGACGCTGAAGTGTTTGCTGGACTCGACTCGGCCACTTCCTTCACCGGTCGGCACTGCGACAGCACTCGCGTTCGTCAATCCATCCAGACGCTGTTGTTGCCCATTCGAAAATACGGCTCCGGCCTCCAGCCCACAGTGACGAAGATTGACGCCCATCTACGTCAGCACAGTCTCGAGGTTGTACTCGTTTTGACAATCCTAGCCCTATGTACAGAGGGTTATAAAGCGTAGTATAACAATATGAAAATACAAGTGCAAGCAGTTAGGATCTAAGATTGTGTGTGTGCATTCTAAACATTTGCGTCTTTGATCTGGTATTTTTTGCTATCTTCTATCTTATTTACATTCT